>JARVKF010000416.1:0-275712 GCA_039778275.1 Seiridium unicorne
CCCCCCCCCCCCCCCCCCCCCCCCCCCCCCCCCCCCCCCCCCCCCCCCCCCCCCCCCCCCCCCCCCCCCCCCCCAAGTCGATCGAGAATACGACGATCCTTACCGTCTAGCCAGGTTTATTTGAATAAAGTTGGCGTGAAAACTGGCGCAGTGGGGGAAGCTGCACAAGCAGGGGCAGGGATCTCCGGGGAATCCGGTTGCCTGCAAAATAGTCAGTGCTTTTTCCGTATACCAACGACGAGCCCCTTGTTTTGTAGGCAGATGCGGCCGCTTCTCGCCGTTCTTGCTAGGGGTGCAAATGAGACGGGGAAGCCCCATGGCTGATCGTCTCCTCTGGCATGACATTTATTACAGCATCATTTGCAGTAAAGTGATTCTTTTTTTCACCTTGATTACAAATCCTTAATAATTCATTATGTAGATTAAGCCTTATATCTTTATATTTAATAAAAAGGGAAGGACAGTAATCAGTCACTTGAGTGTCATAACCTAAGACGAAAACTAAAGGCTGAGCTCAAGTATAGAGATTCTTAAACAGATGTTATGATGAATGAAAAAAGAAAAAGATACGGGAGGCTGTCACTACCTAAAATAAGGCCAAGTCCCTGGTTTTTTCGCTCGTAACAATATAATGACCCTTTCACCAGGGAATCAACGCATTGTACTGCATGGGCGTTGCAACTGCCCGCTAAAGTACCCATATCTAAGATCTAATGCGTTGCGACGTATTGAACGTTCATGTGCATGGGAATGACACAGGCCTTGTATCTGCGAGAACTGATATCCGTCTGCTCTGCACGCAACGCGTCGTTCATTGTCAAGAACTCCCGCCCCAGGGGTGATAGTGAGCGGCCGCTATGGAACTCCCGCTTCGGCTCTTCACCGTGGATTGGCTGATCTAGAAGCTCTGCAGTCGTCTTCAGAGCAGAATCCAGCGCGCCAGCAATCTAGAAATGGTTAGCTTTTATTGTTCATCTCTGTGTATACCGACATTCGACTTACCCAAGTGTGGTGCTTCGATAAATGCTCACCGGCGAAGAAGATGTTCCCCTCTCGCTTCTTAGCAACCTCAAAATAGCGCGAGAACTGCCCAGGGAGGAACATAGCGTCCCCACCTGCAGACTCGGCTGTCCAGAGCAAGTCAAACGCCTCAATATACTGTTCGTAGACGTCTACCTCAGGGTCGTCGGCGTAGTATAAGTTTAGATCATGTAGACAGACCTGGATACGCTGGTCACGGGTCATGCCTGCCCACTTGTTCGCGTCACTCATCCAGCTGTATAGGAGAAGAACACCAGACCCATTACTTCCCAGGTCATTCGAGGGGAAAACGATCCATCGAACACGGAGGTCAGTTGTACTCTGACCCCCGAAACAAGGGTTTGAACTTGTCCGCTCCCAGAACCGAGTTCGGAAGTGCAGACCGATCTTGTACAAGGGCTCATAGTGGGTGCCACGGATGGACTGCTCCTTCATGAACGACCATTTTGGACGGTCAATAATGGAGTGTACTGCATGCGGCGGAGTTGCGATGACCACTGCGTCGAACTGTCCTGTGAACACATTTTGGAGCCCTGAAGCCGAGAGCTCGACTCTGCCGTCATCAAGGTACCTGATACGGTCAACCCTCGAATTCAGACGCACATTCTTCGAACCCACGAGCTGAGCTGCGCACTGGGTCACTCGAGACATGCCGTGCTTGACGGTCACCCACTATGGTGCAAGTCAGTGCCATGGCCGATCTCGGTAATCAATCTTGGGGGCTTACATCTTTAGTGTCAAAATCAAGGTTCTGCATGATAATCTCAGTGAAGCTTAGGTCGTACTGATTTGTCTGGGAGCAAAACAGCTCAACAAACTCGATGACTTCGTGTGGCCATTTCACAACAAAACGTAAGTAGGCTCGGAAGCTGAATTCGTCGTACTTCAGGAGCTTTTGGAATCCGGTATCGAAGTCTTTGCGCAGAAGTTCTAGCCAGGGCAGGACCACGCGACCAAGCAGCTCCTGGGGTGTCTTGCCCCAGTCCGCGGGTGGCAGTCCGGCATTCTGTGCCCAATTCGGTTCCTGTAGTCTTCCCTTGTGATTCTGGAAGAATGAACGGTTGTTATCGTGGTCCAGTATGTAAGGTATCAACTCGATGCGGTCTTCGGCAGAGCAGTGAGTGTTTAAATACCGAATCAAGTCAAAGACCTTGGCATGTAGTGAGGACCGAGGGATGCGCATCGCGCCAGCCTCGAAATAGATATCGTCGCCTTTGGCTTGTGGTGAGAAGCGAAAAGTGTAAATGCGTCCCCCCACGCGGTCAGCGGCTTCAAAGATGGTGACTTGATGTCCTTCTCGGCGCAACAATAGAGCTGTATACAACCCGGAAATACCGGCCCCTACTATTCCCACGTGCATGATGAAGGATTTTGGTTATTCAAGTAAATATATGGGCAAGCTCAATGGAATGATTGTATCGAAATTTCGAACACTAGTTACGGGTAAAGTTACACATTGTAAACGAGGAAAGTTGGAGAATTTGTGTCTCTGTTGTTTATATATATATACATATGTATATTATCGCCTGTGCACCGATGGTGTCCGCCTGAGTAGTCAATGTCCCATGTCCGCTATCCACCACTAGCTGAGTAAGGCACGAAACTCAAACGAGTAATGATTGACTATGAGCACATGGCAGCTGCGAAAGTGACCATTTCGTCAGTTACTAACAGACGGAATATAACGCAATGCAATTCAAAACAAGCTTTCGCGGTAGGTAGGCAACGTCCTGAGGAAGATGATCATAGAAGTCGAAAGTGTATAGGTATTATGTCGATCTTTTCCAGCGTAGACTGAAATGTGGATACTGATAACGTATTGGAATTTTCCGAACCGTTATGAGATCCGTTTCTGGATCCACAAGAGATTGTACAAGTTTGTCTCCCGAACCTCATGCGCACAGCGTAGTAAGCGCCGCATTCTACTGAAATGGCATAATCGCCGAGCAGCAGTCAAGGGCCTGCTATTACGACCAACAAAGGCGGCAGGGGTTACCGAAGGATTCGGATCCCTGATAACCATACCGTTCGAACGTGCAATATAGGCGCATGAAAGCCGACCATGGAGTTAGAGTCCTAATGCATCCATCACTAGGCTTGAGCGTCCCATGTGGTGGCTAACGCAGGGGCCTAGACCTCCTGAAGAACCTTTAGAGCTGGCATTGACCCTGGTCTACCCTCTGCCTTGTCGCGAAGTTCCGTGCAGCAGCGGGGCGGGGCGGCGGAAATTGGTGTCGGTTTGCATCGGCACTCATCATATACAAACAGATACGTCACTCATACAGCGACCGCACTGATTCAATTGGAAGAGCGCCATCTCACCGAACCAAAGTATAAGCGGACTAGGCATAACGCCAGGCGTCGCGATCTGCGGCAATGGCTCGATCCGTTTTATGGTATGTGGTTCACCTTATGGGCAAAGGGCTTAGCACCACTCAGATCAGCGGCATTTAGCTTGAGCTCTTCGAGTAATATCACCAAGAATGGATCTCAGGCGAGAGGCAGTTTTGGTGTAATATGTTGATCTTCCCCAAATGTGGATCTTCTCCGGTACTTACATGTATCACCGAGAAGACAATCTGTTTAAGCAACGTTCAGTAAACTTGAGCTCGACTGGTAACGAAAGATGCTTGCATTGATTCTCCCCTGTATATTTTGCTTTGCACGAGTATCCACCACTTAATTCATTATTCTGAACTAATATGTATATTACCTCTTGTCCCTAAGATCCACACTGCCTTCCTCAAGTGGTTCTGGTAAAACACGGACAACCTCATTTCATTATTTAACGTCTTTGCAGGCTTTGTCGACGAGTATACATTGCCTAAAGCTGTCCGACCACATGGGTATTCCATTGTGAAGTAAGCAGGGTTTCTGTCTATAGGGGGGCTGGCCTCTTGCCTCTTCATCCTGCATCAAGGCGTTCGGCTAGTTCCAACAATAGAACAGCAAGCACAATGTAGGAACAGTGACGTATTGTCACTGAATGACCGAGTAAAACAAATGCATATTCTATAGTTTGTGTACAGGCCTGGCAGTTGTCCCTCGTCGACATGTCCAGGTTTGCCACTAGTTTCGCGTAAGATCAAGCCCGTGGCCACCGTAAGTTGCCCAACTATATCTCACATTCGGTCTTCGCATTTGGATTGCCAGGTCGAGATGATGTCAGCTCGCTTCGCCTAAGACCTACTATACGCACATGCATTACAGCCTTCCTTCACGGAAAGCACTTGTTTTTAGCCACTTTGGAATCTTTCTGGCCACAACAGACGCGATCAACAAAGTATGCATGATGCGTATTCCAGGGCTCCTTGACTATGTCGTAATTACTCTCGCCCGATTTCTCTGTTAACCTCTTCTCATGTGCATCGGAAGGAATGAGGGGCTTTGTGAAGATCAACAATTATGTTCTTGAAGATGACGACAACTTGCGGTAGTAGTATCTATCAGTGCTGGCTTCTGAGTACTTAAGAATTGAATCTCCCCAACCGAGACAGTGGTTCTCAAGTTCACTCATCAAAGAAAAGAAAATCCAAACAACAGAGTTCACACACTTCTCTATTCACTTAGCTCAAGCAAAAGTCACAATCACTCCCAAATTACATCTTCTACTACCCACATCCCATCACCCAACATGCCTTCCAACAAAGTCCCACCAGTTATTGACTTCTCTAACTTCCTTTCTAATGATCGGAGTCGGATGCAGCACTGTGCTGATGAGATCAGACACGCCTGCTCTACGCAGGGTTTTTTCCAGATCGTTAACCATAACATTCCCCTTTCACTTCAAAAGGAGATGTTTAAGGTTGCCAAAGAGTTCTTCGACCTTCCCTATGACGATAAGATGAAGCTCGACAAAGCAAAGGTAACTAATTTTTGAGCTCGTTCGAACGAACCACTGCTAATACCGCTGGGGTTAATTAGAACTCGTACAATCGTGGCTATGAAGTCATGAAGGGCCAGATGATTGAGGCCAATACTCGCCCTGATCTCAAGGAGGGCTACTATGTGTCGCGTGATCTGCCTCTTGACCACCCACAAGTGGTCGCAGAGAAGTTCGCTCATGGCCCCAATGTCTGGCCCGAGCAGCTCGGCAAGCATTTCAAAGAGGTCTGCATGGACTATTTTGACAGAATCAAGTCCCTGACCGAGGATGTCATGCGCGCTGTAGCCTTGAGCTTGGGTTACGAACCAAGTTTCTTTGACGAATTCTGTACCGACCCCATGTGTTTCTACAAGATGCTACACTACCCACCGCAGCCCGACGATGCCCACGCGCTCCAACGAGGTATGTGCCGACTACTCGCACCTTAGCATAAGTGAATTTTAATGCTGAATAAACGCAATAGGTATTGGTGCCCATCGCGATTTCGGCATCATTACTCTATTGCTCCAGGGTGATGTCCCTGGTCTTGAAGTTTGGGACGACGAAGCTAAGGACTGGTACCCGGCTCCTCCTGTAGAGGGTGCCTACGTCGTGAACATGGGCAACTTGTTCGAGCAATGGACCAATGACTTCTACGTGTCGAATGTCCATCGCGTCATCAACAAATCTGGCGTTGAGCGTTTCTCTATTCCCTTCAACTACAACGGCAACCCCGACTTTGTCATCAAGTGCATCGACAAGTGCCGCGCGAAACAGGAGGATGAGAAATACGCTCCTATTTCTGTTGAGGACTATGTCCGCCAGAAGTACAAGGATGTCTACGCCCGTGCCGGTGTGTACTCGGTCCCCGAGAAGCCGAACGCTCCCGCTCAGATTGTAGTGTAAGGGATTCAAGTTGATGGATACCCCACACCGCCTGGCAGTATCCTGCCACCGGCAGCGTGGGTCACACAGCACTAGATAGGTTCACCTTCAGCTCCAGCTTCTCCAGCTTCAGCTTCACCATCCTTCAGGACCACCCAATATACGTGTTTTCACCCATATTGCCCTCCATCACAAGTACTTGTTCAATGATCTTGATCCTGCTACGTATCAGTATTCTAAACATATCGAAAGGCAGAAAGAAATAGATACCTTTCGCGACCGATCAAATATTAGATTAAATGGATGTAGTTGCGTAATATGATGTATTGATGTATTTTCTACTTTTCAGTTCTGCTTAAACTCAGGATCTAGCCTGGAAACCATCACCCCGATGCCATACCACCGGCAGCGTTATCGTCCGCTCCGCTTTGAAAGAGTATTAATACGATGCGCAAATGGCACCCCTATGGCAGCTCTCTACAAAGTCGTGGCTCCATGAGATCTGCTCGCCGGACCATTGAAATCCGCGCCTCTTCAAAGAAGCAACCGAATCCCTCGTTGCCGGTATCGCTGGCGGACCACATGCCAAGTGTGACGCGCAAGGGGGTCCGTGGGTATTTTCTAGTCTTACTGCGACCTTTCCCACTATCAATACCCTTTAATGATATGGTAATCGACCTTGCGAAGTACAGGGCTTGGCGAGCTAGAACTAAGCCTTAAGTGGCGTTTCAATCAATTCAGCTTGCTTTTACCGTAGCACTAGCTCTTCCGTAAGCATTCAAAAGATCCAATAACAATCAATCCATAAGTAACCATTAAGATACATTCTGCTCTACTCAGAAGCTACGGATAGTTCAGATTAAAAAGAACTTAAAATAACAGGTATGAATGCTTTTTAGTCGCAAACTGAATATTACTATCATTTTTCTAAGGTATACCTTTTGAGTGATTGCCCGTCTTATAGGGTGCTCCGAGCGAGTACGAGGTCGTCCATGTGGGCGCCTCAATAACTGTACGGTGCCCTGGGTGGTTTCTGAAACATGTTTCTTCATAAAAATACGAAACCTTGGCTCATCCTATCCGTTGCAAATCATCCTCTGGCTTGCAAATCTCCTGCTGCGAGCGCAGGTCTCGATCCCGAGATATAGTCTCAAGGGCACTTTTGCTTTGAGTAGGACCTTGTCAAGATGGCCTAAGCACTAGAGAACTTGAATAATCTAGATAAATGTCGCTCACATGGTGGACTACTCGAACAGACTTAGTGGCACTTTATTTCGTGTCTTGCAATACAGACCTTCATGGGAAGTTATGGCGGTGAACATAATATCATTCTTGTTTTTCTTAGTAGTCGTCCTCCTCCTTACAAGATGACTTATTCGATATATAAGCATTCGATCTTTTATGGCCCGTAACGGCTGTGCCGCTGCCAACTATGAACGGTGGATCTTTAGGGGGGCACGAACGGATAAAAAAACCCCCACGGTAGCATAGTCGAGCGTTAGGAGCTTTTTCTCGAATTGACCCTGTTCGATGGGCTGCACTTTCTCCTAGAAGCAGGGCGTTGGCAAGTCGGTTGAGAATAAGCCCAACTATGAGACACTAAGAGACATGGTCTATCTAAAGGCGATGATATATGAATGCCAGTCACTGTTCTCATCATTTCACTCTTGGCATGAGCCTGTTACTGATTTCCACAGCTATCCGCATACATACTGATATTGGAATCACCTTCCGATGGGCGGCGCATGACACCACACTTCCAGTAGGAGCCGGGCCCACGGTAAATCACCATGTCTCGTGCCGGCTGGAAGGTGTATTATCACATCATTAAACGCGCTGCACCGTCGGTATGATGTATGGGGACAGGATGCCGACGAGCTCCGTCGCGAGCGGTGCCTCGTCCCGACAGAAAGCGGAGATAATGATGGAGAGCCAACGTCGCGACTCAAGGCCATGCCGGCTTGGACGTATCTACCGTTGGGGCGCGGACCTCGCATCTGCCTCGGAAAGCACTTTGCACTGGTTGAATCACAGTACACCATTGTCAGAATGATGCAGACGCTCCAGCGAATAGAGAAGCGCGATGAACGTACGCACGCTAAAGAAGCAGGAATACCGATTACCATGAAGTATGGGGCTTTTGTTGGTCTGTACCGCAACGAAAACGATTCCAACATTGGGGACTACAACCTTGTGGTTGCATAGTGGTGTAAAGCAAACGACCGTCACGATTATGGGTTATAAAATATGGTGTTCGGGGGTCGAAGAGCGCCATAATGTTATTCGTGATCCAATTCTAGGGCGCAGTATGTCAAAAGTGAGATAGAGTAAGATATGATAGAAGGCGTTAAATCGGGAGTTAAGAAGCCAGAGAGCATTCGTCGCGATATACAGTCTAAAAAAGAGGAGAAAAAAGAGAAAAGCCATTAGACTTCATGAAGCCGCCCGAATTTATGCATGTGCGCAAAGTCTATCTAGAAATAATAAGTGCTAATGCTTAGCTTCAGTGATCTTACTGTCACTCGGGAATCCATTATGGGATGTTTCACTATAATAACGATAAAATCGGGTACTTTCCTCCCTCACCACCGTAATGCACCACCCTTTCTGCTAAATGCCGAACACTCCACGATCTGATTGGGAACACTTATCACGGCAGAAACTCCCAGTCTCAAATACACTCATCAGAGTCACCAGAAATGTACGCTACATAACAGTCATAATGGGTATACAGCCTTAATGGAAGTGGATATTAACTTGTCCGTTTAAAATTAAGCTGAATTGTCCCTGTATTATCCAAACGTGCAGTGACATTTGTTCCCATCTAACGAGGCCATCAGGAGTATAATCCAATGGTTAACATGAACATTCTAAAGAGTCCACATCAAGCTAAGGACAAAAGCCCAAATGAGGACTGTCACAGGGCCGTGCGCGTGGATGCCCCCGGAACTAGGGTGTATCGCGACCAAGCGATTACCTGAAATTTCTCAGATCAGTACCATATTGATTAGCGACTGGGCACCCCAACCAGTAGTCCGAACCTGTGATGCTTGTTCCCGAGTAGTATGCCACCACTCCTGGGTCTGATAGGCTGGTCCCATTTGCTAAACCCCAAAAAGGCTATCCACCAGAGGACTAGTGGGTCTTATATTTTGACACCATTTGTGACGAAACAGTCTATCCTCCCATGGAGCGTGGCTGTTTCGCTTGCGTTGATAGAGCTTGCATATACAGCCAGGAGCAAGGGGAAGACATGCTAGCCATGACTTAGGCAAGTCGTTTGGAGAATGAAGTCTAAAGACAACTTTCGGGAGGAAGAGTCTCTTGAAAAAGTTGCAATTCCTGAAGCCGTATGCTGTGGTTTTGTTAGAGCAAGGGCCGGGTGCAAAGCCAAGTAGTCCATCAGACCTTGGCTTTGCGCAGGAAACCCGCTCGGGACTTTATAGCATCACCGAAACTAAGCAAGGTTCCAAAAAATAAGCTTTTGCTTATGTGTTTGCGGTGTATACACCAAATTGCGGGGAAACCAAGCATTAGCGAGACATCATATCATCCCCCTCTTGCTCAGCTACACACCTCGGCCTTCGCTGTTCCTTCCAGGCAGGGCCGTGCGCGCGCGCGAAGTCCAAATATGATACACTTCTTTTTCGAGGCAATATACGACTGACTTATCGTCACGATTCACCTCAAACCCGGTCAATAGATGAATAACATTATTCACAATGGTATTATGTTAATGGGCTTAGGCACTAGGTTACCATTAATCACTCCCTCAATATTTGATGTTATACCTACCTCACGCCGCTTTTCACGGTCGATATACACAATTGTGGGTGCTTGGTCGAAAAGAGGATGAACATGACAACTACATTCTCCTTGGGGTCTACAGCGTTACCGAAATGCTCGAGCAAGGCCTTATATGGCCCCACGTGAGCGGTAGTCTCAGAAAGCACGGTAGGAGACAGGGACCTAGAAGCAAGATCAACCCTGAGCCATCCTTATGTAAGTGCGGTGTCGAATGGGGATTCTCCGCGTTCAGTTCTAGCCACCTCAACTGCCCGGCAAACCGCATTTCGATGCAACGCCGGCTTGTGCCGCACCGCTACAGTACCGGTGGTCCACTTAGATGCCCACTTACATGGCCAGTTGCGGGTCCGGTATGCATGCTGACCAATGTGGCCACAACAGCGAACAGCAACGGTGCCATCTGACACGGTATAGAAGGATTCGCCGTTGTACTCCGCAACCAAATATCGCCCCAGGATCATAGACCCCTGCGGAAAACGCCTACAGCCGGCCCCTGCGGAGGTAGATATCCAACGTAAACTCCAGACCGCCAGTCTTAATGACAGTCCACGGCCCACGACCTTGTCGTACATGTCGGGTTACACTACGTGACACTACCGAGACGGGACGACTACATGGGGACGGGCACGCTTCTCGACGCCACGTCAAACAGAGTTTGGCCTTCAGGCAAATCAGGGTCTGCTCTGGAGAGAAGCTCCTATGGGTAGACACAATCTGGATGAATCAGAACGATGCCGAGAAAGAACCAGCAGGTATTGCAAATTGGCGCCCTCCATGTAAACAGGAACCAAGTCCTTATTTAGCTTGGTTTCGGCAATAAGATCACTGTCCTTTTCCATCACATCCGAAAGTTACCTTGGTGGACGCGAACGTAGATAGCCTAGCAGTGCACTCTTCTTGTCAGCGACCCTATTCATCACGTGGAGAAGTCGTTATTCCATGGTGTGAATTTCCCGCCTCTTTTGGGACGTATAAAACCAGAAAATTATATGTCTCAATGCACTCAGGTTCGAAAATCGTCTTGACGTGTCAAGCTTAAGAGCTAGGCCTAGCCATATTGGCACTGAGGCGATAGAATGCAGCAGCCTGCTGACGATGAATATGTCGGGGCGGCGCTGTCCTACCTTAGCTCTGACCAGCGCCCGCCCTTCTCGGAATGCATCGCACTATACACAGGTTGAAGAGCATCAGCCAAGGACGACTACGTTTATGGATTCTTAGGACTGACCTGGGGCAAAGTGAGTCAATAGGTCATTATAGACTACATCAGGACTTCCTGTGATATCTTCCGAGAACTTTCTCGAGCTGGTAGTCTTATGGGAGCAACAGATCAAAGCTTCCAAGAGCTTCAACAATCGCTGCCTCTTCTCCGCAACAAGTGCCAGATGCCTCGAAGATTATGATGGGAATCTAGATTTCTGGTGGGATGGTCTCGTGAGCGTCGACCAAGATGCTCTATCCACCATGCAAGGTGAAGGTCATGGCGGGCAACGACAGAGAGCAAGGTTAGGCGACTCTCTTTCCTCACTATAATGGTAGTGATGATAGCATAAGCTTACCTCCACTGCAACGGAAGGAACCTCATCGTTAACCGCGAGGAATTGTCGGGAATTGCAGTCCTAATTCGCAGCTGGGGAACATGATTGTGACTTTGTTCGGCTGACCCATGTTCTTGGTCCCCCGCGCAGGCCGAGATGTCCACAGAATCGTCGGGGGTGCTCACATGGGTGAATCAATGAAGCAGTCCCTCCTCCGAATCTGCTACTCCGAATGAGAGCTGCTCGAGACGACGTTTCGATTAGGATGATGACTTCTCCGTCCTGATTGGGCCACGCCCACCATCATTTGTTGGCGCTGATGATGGTTCGGGGATGAGCAGGAACGAAACGATTCGGTGATCCTAAAATCTGACCTTTAGCGACCTATCCCACTACCAAAATCCCGATATGGCAACTAGCCTGAAATGCACTGAAACGGCGCAGCAGGACTGCGATGCATGCAATGCAGATGCAACAAAAGTGAACCTTGTATCTGCTTCGGAACCCTCATGCGACAACAAAACCAGGTAATGATTGACACGTAAGCGAGCCTAACCACTGCATCGGGCAATTCAGTCAAGTCTGTGCAACATGGTAAACCCCACAAACGCTATGGCTCACTAACAACCGCCCTGAAGCGCCAACGTACTAGCATCAGTTAGTGGTTGCTCGCGACCGATCCTTGACCAAATCATTACTAGTATTGGCCCGATGCCATCAGATTAAACTAGTCAATATTACCCGTGAGAAATGCATACCTACCTGTTGGAAACCTTAACTAACTATTCATCCTCATTTCAAATCTAATTTCCGGAGCCCCTAGTCCCTCGACGGTCAACAGCAAAGACGTTCTTTTCAGCTCTAGATCCTACCGGGCAACCTCATGGTTTCCTAGCCACGACACAAGAGTGGATCAAGCCGCGTGTTGTGGCTTCTGTTCCGCGGGGTATTATCAGATAACGGCCTGTCCTTACAGTAGCTTAACCTAGTGAATTGACAGGCCAAACTGTCAGATGTCTCACGGCATTCCAACGTCCGCTGATCCTGGTCTCCTTCACTCGACTTCAGCTTCTCAATCGTTCTGGAGCTTAGCTGCCCAACTTCCAAGGATCTCGTTCATTTTTGAAGTAGCACTCCTGATAACTTTCCACTATTGAATATTGGTCAAGTGCCTGCGTAATTGTGTACTGTGATCCTATTTGACATCAACCACGGCTTGTAAGAACGCCTTTTTGCCAGCTACTTCCGCCATGTTTAACAGGATTATCGCCGCCATGGATACACGAAATTCAAGACCTTCTCAACCATCTGGCTGGTGAGGAATTCCCCGCTTTCGAAACCCCTACAGTTTGGTGCCAGCATGCCCACAGCATGCCTGGAGCCAGCCTCATTTTATCCATCGAGCTTGGCTGCGTAAGCACTTGTGCACTCATTATCAAGGCACCAACTTCGCCGCCGTCTATCGCTCCATTGAAAGAACTTGATCGGAGGCTTATTGCGAACATGGATGGGATTTGGCCTCGAAAGAAATGATAGGCCATAGGTAGGCCTGTGGGGCTCGTCACAACCCTACTAAGGTTACGTACGTAGTAGTTAGAGCCCGAGGCAATCCGTCATAATTTAGTCATTTCGAACGACCCATCCAAACAACTGATTCCCACAAAGGCGCCTCGATGCCACCTTTGGTTGCACAGGCTCGTGGCACGAATTCCACAGTGTGATGCGCTAAGTAGTGCGGCGCCATGGATAATGCTTCAATTCCATCGTTCCCTTTCCCCAAAACCACACTTCTAGTGAATAGTATGAAACCGGTCTTGTACCACTAATTTCTGCAAGAAGCTTTAACGGGAAAGTATCTTGATACATGTCGAGAACCCACTCTTTTGTCTGGGAGGCAGGAAATTCCATTGTGGCTTTTGAAACACAATAGCTGGATAACATGGTGTTAGTTATACTACTTAAACGGAGGTTGACGGTATGGTCCGGTAGATAGGATGATTGATCTCATCGAACATATTGTAGAATTGTCCCTAATATTTGATAGTTTGTAAATATTCTTTTGGGTCTTATCTTGGAAGTCCATACGAGTCTCGAAGCCGGCTACATTAAATATAAGGGGGGACTTAAGGAAGGCCGCTTCATTCTAGGTCGTTACTATTTCCATAGGGCGAGATAGCTCAGGACGCTAACTAGTAATGTCCGGAAGTCTTAGTATTAGATCTAGAGCTCGGAGAGGGCTTTAGCTGGCCAATAGCACTTTCGTGTCGACGTTCGGGTAGATTAAAACCTCCCTTTCTGCTGTATAGCCTTTCCTACAGTATGAGGCTCACAGTAGATCTCAGCTTGCCAAGAAAGATGTCAGACTACCCAAGCCGGTCATCCGGGCTATATGCTACTAAATTGAAGCACATGCAAGGAAATTTACAATCAGCTTAGCGCATTATTTCAATCTTGATTTTCAACACCCTCACATATTTTAAAGAACACCCCAAGACTCACCTCAACTTAGAAATTTAAGTTCCAGCCGACATAAAGAACATGCCGATGAAGGTGTGACGGGATGAGGTCTGCTGATTAGTTGACTCAAATGCCTGATTGGTTCCTCTCGGTCTACCCTACTGCGCTTACGCACCAATCACTAATGTAGCCTATCGCCGATTCCAGTGATGTTACACCACCACGTGATCTGACTGCCTCTCGCCTTTGGTATGATCCCGTGCAGCCAGTCATCTTATACCAAGCGCTGGGTATAAAACTATTACTATCATACGGGCCAACTAGCATACTTTGTTGGGATACCTCGGCAGTTCGTGCGAAGTACCACCCAAGAATTATTTACCCAATAGTATATCTAGCGTCATGTATGAACGGCGCGTAAACCATAATACTTGCCAAGTTTGTCCTGATCGATGAATTATAAAGTTTGAAACACGGGAGGCTTGACGGGACACAACCGGGGGTTCCTCATTGATTATTGGTTGCAGACTAGATAAGATGAAGCTCTTATGGGGTGGAACTCTAGCGCTGTAGCCGAGCCTGCAAGCCCCCGCGGTTCCGGCATAGCCTGGCTCGGGTGGAATGGCTACCCTGAACCAGCAATAGAGCCGAACGCGACTGATTTGCCAACCCATCATTTCGGTAACCAATCAGAAAATCTGCATGCTCCTCACACCGCAACATCCTTCAATCCGCAAGGATATCGCCGTAGCGTCCGCACGTATCGTGGGCATAGCCACGAAAGGCCTCGAGTCGGTCATTGTTACACAATATGGGGGCGGTTTTCAAAAGCACCAGGGCTATAGGGTAAGCAATCCATTCTTCGGTAAGTGGATCTCACCATCGCCGGGCGGCTAACGTTAAGTCCAGACGATGGTACGATGTCTAAAGACTAGGTAACCTAGAGCAAAGACTCCACTGTAATGGCGTCGACCCTGGGATCTATTCCATATGCGTGCATAACAAAACTAGCACTAAGGTAAGTGACGTGTCAGGCCTGTAATGTACAAGCTAATCACGAGCCTTCCCGTTCTTTTAAGCAGACGATCCTGCCGAAAATGCCTCCCTCCTTGCAAAACGGCTGGCCAGGCTATAGGTCGAAACGAGGGCAGACCTGCATATCCGGACGTTATACGGCCGACGCTATTGGCACTCTGCTTACACACATGGGCGTATGGTCATTTTGATAAGCAGATGGCAACTTTTGCCTCCATCCTATACCTAGTTCCCCATATGCGGAGCTCGAATCCTTGAGGGGTTTCCATCACTAAAATGATTCCACCCGCGCCCAAGGCAGGTGGTCTTCTCAGCCAAATTTCATTCAACTCTTCTCAAACAGACCACACCATATTGCCCGTCATGGGGAACGTTCTATGTAAGCTTCAAAGCGGCTATCTAAGCAGCTTTTGCACACAGAAGCGCATCCAGCCTCATCACCATGCTTCCGAAGACCTCAGAAATCTTACGCCAGATGGCCACAGCATTCCTGCCTACTTCTGGGGCAAAGATCGCCGTCGGGGATCCTCAAAACCTCCCATTCACCGCGGCTATGTGGACGCTCGCTTCCTCGCTGGAGATGGTACTGAGAAGGACATTGCAAATTTAGAGAGGCAGGGATTGGAGATTATACAACAACTGTTTTCTCTGGTCGATGTTGCTAATGATTCTGGGACGGAGACGGGAGTGGAACAAGATGACGTTGCCAAAACAGCTACGCCCCCATACTTCAAAGGCCTGGGCATAGTTGAACTCCGTCTGTCGGATGAGCTGCTCGCCTGGAAGCTTGATCAACACAAGCAGGGTCGCGTCCTACCTGGTAAAGGGAAAGGACTGCGGCGAACGTATGACGAAGTCATAAAGCTGCTGGGGGCAGAGCATTGGCCCGCACCGCTACTGACCGGCAACGTCTTGTTCGGTACAGGTTGGACTAACATGTTGATCGGAGCCTACGATGCACGGACACTCTACTCCAATTACTGCAATGATTTATGTTTCTTCTATGAGCACGGCTATGACAAGATCTTCCCGGAGTTCGAGCCAGTCATTGTCAAGGCTGCTGAGGACCCCGCCGCCCGGCGGACACCACACGGTGACACACGGCGAAATGTCGCCCAGCTGGGACTAGAGTACATCCGCGGCAAGGTCGACTTGGAGGCAAAGAACATATCGAGATTGGGTCGGAAGACGGCCAAGCTGAACCGCGATGCTGCACACATTGTCTGCTTCTGCGAGGCCAGTCTCGCCGGCATGGCGGCCGAGGCCATGAGCAGAGGCTTTGACCCAGGCGCCTGCTACGAGGATATGGTGGCTAGTAGCCCTGGTACCGACGTCGTTGATATCGGCTCGGACATCAACAACAGCGAGATCATGAACTCGTTCCTCAACACTGCCGACGTTACCGACACCGGCCTGGTGTCAGAGGAAGTGCTAAGGAGAGTTTACGATGCATATGCCGCTCTGATGGCGCGCTGTCTCACGGAACGTTGGATGGAGCCTCTCATCAACATGAACTCGCTGCTCTATATCTGGCACATCTTGAACGACCGGCACCACTTTCTTAGACGGATCGTCCTTGGCTACTCCAAGGTACGCAAACTTGGGGAGAAGATTGATCAGCGAGAGGGTGACTTTGATGAAGTCTTCGACGAGCATTACCACACAACCGGTTTCAGCAGGCCTCTGAAGAACCCTTGCGACGGCAGTGACACATGCTCTGACGTTGTACGGTTTGTGGCAGAGGCCGCCGGCAAGAAAAAGAAGAAGCAGGTCCTCCTCACCCAGCTATGGACAGACCTTGTTGAAGAACCGCTCAGCTACGCTAGGGAGGGTATTATAGACCCAGACCGGGAAGAGCGAATGGTCAAATCGTTGTCGTTAACGTTGGCGAAATGCTACCACTACGGTTGGATCTTGGAACAGCAATGGATTCTTGCCCACGCCTGCCAACACGCGTGGCAGGTTAACTATCTTATGGAGGCCGCAATGTTCGGCAGCTTATTGGACGACGAAAGCCTAATCGGGAAGTTAGACAGAGCAAGCTAAGAGACACGTGGGGCACCTGATGATCATATAGTCATGATATACCATGATATGATATGATGATATGATATGATCTGCTGTGGGTATGAATTAGTGGGGGTTGGTACTTGATTTTCAACCACTGATATCTCACATAATGAGCCACGAATTACTAGTTGGGGGAGTAGAGTTTTGGGATAATAGACTTACGGCGCCATTCCGTTTCTGGATAACCAGCTTTTCGCTTGGAAAACAAGGTGAATTCATTCGAAGCACCGCTTTGTGGCGTTACGCTTTGATCGCGTTGACCACTGACAAGGCTTGCCGCCAGGCGTGTCAACAACGCACGGATACCGAAGTTTGCACTAATAAGCAATTTGGCGGCGACAGACTTTTTGCATTCCAGTATCCGCGTATCGTGTTATGATATGATCAATGCCAGAAATCCGAGCATGCTTTAGAGGAGGTGCATAAAGGTTACTAAATGGATGTGGACGGACTCGTTGGGGTTGTCAGTCGAGAAACTGCTGTCACTAGCAAGAGATGGCCTTCTGCGCTCTTACCTCCAAGCTAACCTACATGATTGCTCTGTAATCTGTGATATTCTAGACAGACGCAGTCTTCTGTCGGTCTCGGCGGAATCTGAATCTCTCATGATTCATGGTACTGAACTGTGTCTTGCGTCGGTGAAATCCACGGACATGCGAAAAGTCTATCTTGTTGACTGGTCTCAGCAGCTAGTTCGGCGAATGTCCGACCAACAGTACCAACAGCGTAACACTCTTCCCTACATATGTACTCAAGGCTTTCCTCGTCACAAGATTGAGTGTAAAATTGAACCCGATGGCTTGGGTAGAACCGGGCGCTTGGGTGGGAGGGTGGAGGTCTCCCCGCCGAGCCTCCACTAGCCAGCGAAGTCGGGCTCGAAGAGACACCAGGCATGAACCCAGTCAAGCCGCTGACGGGAGAAACGTCCGATACTTATCTCAACGGAAGGTAATGATGAAAGAATCCTATGAGCCGATACAAGGCGCTCGCGAAGCGATCCTTCATTCATGCCGCTGTGACGACTACTGACTTTTGACAGCTGTGTTGTGAGTACACTAGAAAAGCAAGAATTGCAGCTAACTGTCTGCTGTCTGCTGTGTGTGGGAGCAGAGGTGGTGCGCCCTCTTTGGTCTGTCGGCGGGTTTGTGCCCGGTTTCGATGCGCCGGAGCTGAACTTGTTTCTCGTTAGCGGTGACGATCTTGTCCTCTACCTCAGCGCTAAGGATCACCACAAGAACAGAAGAAAAAAAGAAAAACGACCCCTGCACCATCTCACATTTAGCGGGTTCGCAGCATTGGCAATTGGCAGTCGGCAATTGCTCGGAGTCCTATAAGAGGGTCCGCCCCTGTTACTTTCTGGCATGACGAGGGGCATGAATTTTCCTAGAGGCCCATGGTTCGTTGAACGCGACAGTGTTGCGACAGTCGGCATCGCCGTGTGTAGAGTTCGAGATCCGGCCGCATTGTGGGCAAGTGTTTCATAACACTCACGGATATCGCTCATCGTAATCAAAGTCAACCGCAGTCTGGGTCGCTGCAAAACCCCAGTCGGCTTCCGAGACCCCTACCCAGAAAAACATGCTTTGCCAGGGTTGCTGATTGGATTCCGCGTAGCTTGGAAGCCTGAGAAGGCCACTAACACGTCACGAGTCGCATTTGATTAGCACTCTCGACCCCGTTTTTGCGACTCAACCTTACTAGCCATAGTGCTACGTTCATAAGCGCAGCGCCGGCTGCCAGGATAAAGTTGAAAGCATATCATAGTGAGTCAGGCCCCGTTGGCTTGGGCACTTGTACCTGGACGGATGCACTGCGGATACAAGAGTGCCGGCACACCCCATGCGGAAATTAGGGGAGAAACCCCAGATGTCAGCCGCACTATGTAATCAAGCCTTCCTGCTGAGGTCGTCTCTTCATTATCCTGCATGACATTTCACCCCCCCGACTTTGCGGTGCGGGACAGCAGACCTTAGGAGCCATGCCGCCCGAAGCGGCAAGAAACTCTGCGGTCTTGTACGGGCCAATCCCCTATAAACGTCTGAGCTCGAGGACACCAGAGATTCGTTTGTTGGAGATTCAGCCGACCTCGAACTTGAATGAGAACGTATCATGCCGCATTGTCAACGTGCCGCTCAGTGAGGAGCCCGTCTTCGTCGGGTTGTCGGCCCTGGTCGGTGACCCGTCCGTCACAGAGGACATTTATGTCAACCACATCAAAATTCCGATCCCCGCCAATCTCGCAGAGGCGATCCGTCACGTGCGAGCCGTCTTCTTGCCCGCGTCAACTGCCGTTAACTCATCCAGGGCTCCGAGCGTGACGTCGTCGGATCTTACGGACAATGACACCGAAAAGTCTTCACAGAAGAGCAGAGAGCAGGACGGCACACTCAAGCCACGCCGCTGGCTGAGGAATTTATTCAGGCCCTTCAAGGGCACCCAGACTAAGCCACAGCCCCTGCGAATTTGGACCGACAATCTTTGCATCAACAGTCGGGATGCACTCGAGGCAGGCGATAGGGTGAGACTCATGGAAGAGGCATACCGCCGCGCCCAGACTGTGGTGGGTTGGCTTGGACTGAAGGACGAAACCTCGGATCTGGTCGTGGAAACTATCGATACCATCGACGCCGCCATGCCAAAAGAGTTCGGCAGCCCGCAGCACAGGAAGGAGCACCCCGAACACTACGCGCCACAATATGTATGGATGGCGGATATGATGCATCTCTGGGCTCTCCCAAACGGGATCCAACGCCTGGATCAATGGCCAATTTACAAGTCCATGAGCGCATTCATGGCGCGGCCGTTCTTCCAAAGAGGATGGATCATGACTGAAATATCCAAAGCCACATTCCCAACCTTCCTGCTCGGCAAATCTATTATCAGCTGGGCGCAGATCCTACGCATGAACCGGGCGACTGAAGAGCTGGTGGACAACGGAGCAGATATGTTCCCAGAGAGCTTCAGGGACCAACTAAACTTCTTCCCCCTCAACACAGTCTTCACGTTATTGGATGGATTCGAAACACAGGCGAAAACAAACTCGGTTGCGACCACTCCTTATGCCGCCAGCCCAGTATATGGCGTCGGAAAGAATTAGCACGGTCGAGTTGAGATTGCATTTATATTCCTGTCATGTAATGAAACGAAGAGTTAGAGGACTAAAATAGTTCAAGCGCATAGCATTGTCACGAGCGGGGGTTTAATGAGCAAAAGAATCACATGATCCAGTAACTACATGTACCTATTGCATGCGATCAATTCTCGAAATAGAACCACGCACGTGGATTTAAGTATGTGATCCGGCAATTCGGGTAGGCCTAGATATGCACGATGAAGCACCCACATGGTTGACGGGGGGCTAGGCGAGGATCCGCCCAGTCGGTAACAGCTCGCCTGGGAAGCAGCTTCCAACTTGGGACCAATCAAGAGAGCGTTGTCGTAGCGATTTTGACTATTTTCGCGCCGAAGAACCTCACATCTACCAGCCTTCTTGATTATCATATATTTTTGCTTGCCACCAGGCTGGTTCAATATCATTTGTCGGGCGAGTCTCGTGAAGCATACACAGACAGCTACGTTCAGCATCCAAATGTCCACCTCTGCAGTTGATTGACTAGCTGAAGTGGTGAGCACTTTTGTTACCTCTATAGTATTTGCTTACGAATTGGTCTTGTAACCATTCTGATAGGACCATCTCCGGCGCGTGGGCTCGTATCTAGTACGCCATTTTCGTTTTCGTCTCGAGGCCGACAGTCTTTTGCGATGCGCGTAAGTGTACTCCTGTCCATCGCATGATGTGGTGCAGGCTTGCCTGACGCATTTGGCGCCGCCCAATTTCAACTACCGAGCGTATTCGATGATTCAATTCATTCAACGATGTGCCATCTAGCCAAGTAATAGCTGGCAAGTGGCCCGTTACTCGGCCCATCTGGCCATAATATCGCCAGGGAATACGTCTTCAGTCGGGGGTCGTTCGGCCTGTAGGGAGCACCGTAGGTTGGGCCCTATACAGACGAGCACGGCCATTGCGAATGTTGAAGAACCGACTGAACATCGGGGCTTTTGCGCGACCGGAGTTGGCAGTGCGGTCAAGTCGGGAGGGCAGATGGCCAGCAGGACACTGTTGTGGCCAGCCACGGCGCCGCTGGTGTCGATGTCGTCGGCGGTATCGTTCGAGCTCGCCGTGGTCCTCGTCTAGTCTAGCATCAGGAGGTCGCGCCAGATCTAGCCCACCAAGCCCGTCGTCTGTGCGCTGAAGCTTTTTCTATTATAGGTCTAATAAGCTGCAAGGTGTTATCGCACGCGCGGCGGCGTTGCGAGGCAGTCTAGTAGGCCGCGGTGGGGACTGAGCTGGTTGTCATCACTAGTTAGATTTCCTTCCGTTCATTTTTGTCAAGAGGCAGAGTCAGCCTGGCGACAGAAAGCGCGACACGATCATCGAGAACTGTTCGACTGACTGACAGCTGACCAGGGATTTCGCAAGCAATGAGCCGCCGGGCTCCTGTCCTCCAATTTGTCGGCAGGCAGTTGCGGTCCAAAAGAATTCCAGGGGATCTTAGTCTGCCCCATCCAATTAGGGAGGGTATGGGTCCATCACCAGACATCGCACGGGAAGGGGGAAACAATGGGTCGGAAAGCGGCACAGATTCATGGGCTTGCATGGGAACCTTCGCAAATTAAATAAACACACAGACAGCTGGCTCATCTCACGCGTTGACATACGGTGGAATAGGTACCCCCGCAAAGCCTCGCAAGGGCCTTCGTTTTCCTAGCATAGCCTGTGCGAGCTGATAGCTACATTTGGGCTAGCCATTCCCCTCGGGGTGGATTGGAAAAGATCAAAGCAATCTGAATTTAGCCTTCCCCCGCCGCTCTGGGGAGTTGCGGCACTGCGGCACTGAATGCTCATTCTATGGGCCACGTAAGCAAAGGCCTATTGGGCGGCTGACAACCTGGCGCAGGATCAAAGATGTCCCAGGCCCCAGTAAACGTGTCAGAATCCATGCAGACTCAGCCGGGACCGACATGCAGCCTGTAAGGATCTCCTGTGGCCTAACCCGAGCTCGCTCTAGTTCAGATGATAGCTTGTTTTTGTACTCTCAAATACGGGTTCGCGCGGCGGGACAAAGCCATGCGATTACAAGGCGCCGCTTTTAGTTCATCGTTACACACCAGACACCTTCGTTCGAAAAACCTTGGCCCGCGCCTGGGGGATCCAAAGAAGCACGTGTGTACCACGGAGAGTATAGTTTGAGCTTGAGGAAGTCACTGAGCTTGCGCGCGCTGAAGAGTCCTCGGACAACATAACACTAAACCCTGGAACTTGAAAGACACACTTTTGTTTTTGGGAACATCGCCGCTACACCCTTTTCGAGATCCATAATTAAGTCCTCCGTCATCAGCAGGATAAGGGCCCCGATGGAACTAATGCATCAGGGGGAAGGTAATCGGGAACTCAAGCAATGGCGCACCGTCCGCACGTGGCGACCATGCACGGGCCATACGCGGATAAGAAGAAACGATATCTACATGTAGATTATGGGGCCTCCGTTGTGCCTTTCACATGCACCAATAACCGGGAACACTTCCGATTGTGACCCTGTGACTAGTCTCCTGCTCGTTTCGAGCGTTGAGATCTATCAAAATTTGATAGTGCCTACCTCACGTAAGCTTCTATCTATCATCGGGATGAAAACACTACGGACGGGTAATGCAAGTAACTTTCACTTTACAAAATCGCCATATTTCTCAAAGAAAACACATTGAAATCCTAGAAGCAAGTCGCTTTTAATGGCTTTGAGACAGAGTCGATCATGCTGCCCAATCCAGTCCATTGTTCCATTTGTGAAGCTGCGACTCGGCACCATCTTACAACCGTTTGCGGGGGGTTCTAAATATGTATAATCCAGTGAAAGTGAAGAAACTATATGGACTATCGGAGGCGAATGCTAAGTCGGTGCCGGTAAGGCATCTGAAACCAAAGCTCAAGCCAGACGTTTACTTGCTTTGATATGGAATTGAATCCTGCA
Source organism: Seiridium unicorne (assembly GCA_039778275.1). Taxonomy (NCBI): domain Eukaryota; kingdom Fungi; phylum Ascomycota; class Sordariomycetes; order Amphisphaeriales; family Sporocadaceae; genus Seiridium; species Seiridium unicorne. Next base: position 22,728 of record JARVKF010000416.1, read on the forward strand.
AATCTGCCAGTAATTCATAGTAATCGACCCTCCACGAGTGGACTAAGATAGAGTGGAGTGGCTGTTGAACTAAGATATCACCTGAGTCAAGTATTATATGTATTAAACCAATTAGCTGGCAACCCTCTATGATATTCATACACTTCCGGACCAAGTGCATGGCCTTGCCTCCACACCAGATCCTCATTTCGTGTCGATCTCGAGCTTATCTGTGAAGAGTATACCGTCATTTAAATAGTGTTGCTTACGCGCCATGAGTTCTCAATGGGCTTTGAAGGCTCAGACTTATCATAATGTGACCCAGAGAAAGATCTGATATCTTGATAAAACAGCTGCCAACTTTATTAGAGTCACCACAACAATCCACGTCGCTTTTAGTGATAATCTAACGGTTAGGTGATTATACACATATTATAGATCATTGAGTATGGCTTTTTCATCTGCAGTGAGGAAACGGTCTAGCAAAAAGATCATAATGATGGCCCAGTCAAGGCTAGCCCTTATACAAGAAAATCCTACTAACGCAAACTATAAACCCTAAACGAGTAACAGCGAATAACTCTAGTATCAAAATAAATCCAGTGAGCCTTTCCTTAAGCTCAATCATCACCTTCCTTTACTATGATTATCATATGATAACCGACATTGAACCCTATCTTACTACAGGGGAACATGCTGATATAACATATCTAGAAGGCGAATCAACTGTGTCTGCTGACTTATCCGTGCCGGTCACGTCTTTTGCCGAGCCTAACCGCTGTAAGATTGTGTTACCCTCCAGCAGGCGTTGATGCGCTGTTTTACCCCTCAATCCTATGGGCAAATGGCAGTTAAAATGCCTGCCCCCGTTAGTTGATTTTATTGTCTTGTCTAACATAGTTAAACGTGGTAGGGTGCTGACGATTATACGTGTCTTGTTACTCCGTGGTGTCTGCTATCATGAAATATTTAAGTTGATTTTACGCTATGGTTGAGTTATTGGAGGGCCAATCTAGTGTGCTGCGACTGATCCACGACACCCAGGACTCTGACTGGGACTTCGACTCGAACTTGAATGGGAACCCCGAACGCTGGGAGGTTGTTATTGTTGTTGTATCAATGCGTTTCGACGACTATGTGCCGACGGGTGATGAAACCATTCAAATGCTTGTGGATGTCCTCAAGGAAGAGATCCCCAAGATCCAGGCCTCGGGACTCACGTTTTACGGCGTCAAGGTCATTTACGCCTACTCCCGCCCACTCTAGGGGTATTCAACATACAATGAATATTTCCTATAGAGTGGTTTCTGGCATGGTGATATTTGAGAATGGAGGGCTTACAATCAAGAAATGGCAGAGCCTATGCGACTGCTTCCTTATCACGTGTGGGCTCCGGGGCGGTGGCACCTGTTTGTCCTGATTTAACCAACCAACATCTTCAGATTCCGAGGGGTGTTGTTAGGACTAGACCCGGGAGTAGCGGGATCTCGAGGATGGTTCTAATAATTAAGGTTATAAAAGATAATTCGAGCCGAACACGGGCCGAAGGAAAAGGATAATTACTTGATCGTTTCTATATAGCAACGTTACCGAATTGTAGGTGGTTCGGTAGGTTTTTAGTTGTCACACAATAGGACCCCTCTTATTGCTTCTGCAACTCTTGACTCCAGGAAATCTTATAGGTGTCCACATCAGCTGTCGCAAGCTGACACACTGAACATCAAGGATTCGGAATCAACAGGCTTTGCATCAGTGAGCGCAGAGGACTGCCTATATATGTCGGTCCCCGGGTTTACTGAATCTGCATTGGAGAATTGGATTGAAGCTCATGACGGGGCTACGGGTCTGGCCCAATGTATCACCAATGGGGCGGTGAATGGGTTAAAGACAGGCACTTCTAAAGAATGGAAGTCCAACTTAGACAGCCCACACACCTGTACGTATTGCGAAAGTACTGTTATTGATGGCCGACAGGTAGCTCGAGCTCTCGGGGCCAAGGCCAGTGGCGATCTTCACTTGGATACCGCGAAAGTTACTATCAAGCTCAATGGAAACTTGAGCGAAGCTATCGTAGCCGCTCGAGACGGTTGCGCTCTATATTCTTGGTTCTCGCAACTTCTTAGGAGGAAACTCGTAAGGCTTCAATTGGGCGACACACAGGAAGCCAAATTCATGCTGGAGATGAGAGTCGCGACTCAAACCAAGTTATTTGGCTGCAAACCTATCATCAATGTTACTGAACGAGATGGCCTTAAAAGTATTCGCCTGGATGGTGGCGGAAACTGGGTAGACTTGAGAGTAGCCACAAGACATGGTGAGTAGAAAAGTGATAGACGACGGCGGTGACGGGCCGACTGCTGACTGACAAAGGAAACTGAAAGACGATCCACCTGCGACCTTATTGCCCTACAGGCCACCAGAATCCAATACGACGTCATCAAGAAGTATTTTGTTCGCCCAAGAATGTCTCGAAACGTGTCGCACGTTGCACGAAGAGTGTCGGGCAGACTGGCTGCAGAGAAATCTCGGCATGAGGTCGTGGATTACGAAAAGGGTCAGATTCTCCCACCGGAGATCATGATCCTAGCGACCTTCCGACAAGACTGCTAGATATTGACCAAGGTCACGACAAAACTGTCAATATCCGATTGATGAACGTGTCCAAAATGAATGAAGAGGAGAAATTCACAATCGCGAATGCCGGGCTCTCTGCGCTCTCATACTGTTGGGGACCTGAGGGTAACGCAATCCAGCTCAATGCTTCAACAAGCCTACAACTAGAAAAAGGGTTGCCCGTTAATGAGCTGCCTAGGACCATTCGTGACCCTGTGTATGTCGCACATTCTATGGGACTCCGGTAGATCTAGATAGATGCTCTTTGCATTCTTCAGGATGATCTCTCAAATAAAGAGTTTGAAATAACAAGAATGGGTTCTTACTATGGGTTAAATACGGTGACTATCTGAGCCGCATTAGCGGGCGGTTCGTCTGAAGGCATCGGCCACGACAATTCTGCATCGCAAAACTCTGACCTAGGGCCATTTCAGCTGCCAATCGACACAGGCGAGAAACTGCGTGGTGTTATCTTATACCCCGAGATTGAGATTCACGAGCCGAGTACCAAGCGAGGATGGACAATGCAAGAGTCACTTCTGTCTCGGCGCATTTTGATATTCTCTGGCCAACTGTACTGGTGCTGTGTTACTTCCAACGCCGAGTGCGAAGGACCACGCCAGTGGTTGCCCTCAGGCCGCGATAGGAACTTCGGAATTCCACTCTCCCTTGTCCCGGGCATATTTCCAGTTCATGTTCTCAGCGAGTATACACCGATAGTCCAGTGGCGTCAGGGAGTAGCCGAATACTCTAGACGTGAGATTAGGTGGCCAGCAGATAAGCTTCCAGCCATCTCGGCGCTGGCTCAGCATGTACACGCGATGTTTGCGGCCCGTGAGAGTAAATGCAACTACGCGGCGGGTCTCTTCATTGACTTCACTAATAGCGGAATATTATAAATCTTATAAAGAAGCAGAAATGTCACTTCTTATAACCGGAATGGGTATCGCTAAAACAATGCGCATCGCGATCAAAATTAAAGAGTCGAATTTAAATCGTACGCTCGCGCTATTATAAAGAGCTACCTTCGGACGACAAATCGGAGGAGATTAATATTAGAGGCATCTAGAAAAAGATGAATTATAAAGTCACGATATACACAACTTTAAACGCAAGACAAGGGCCGGAGCCGATCTTAATAAGTCTAGGAAGCCCGCGCGGGTTCGTCGGTTCGGAAGACGAGCTTTTATTGGCAAACAACCCTAGTCACCCTTGAGGAGATTAGATAAGATATGGGTAGTTTATCTACGTTAGAATTTAATTCTTGCTCTTCACATGCTAGCCATTTAAAGCGATTATTAACAAGTATCTTATGGCCGTATTTACAATATTGACACAATCCTTAAACTCCTAGTGATACCACTGATTATGATTAAATGGAAACTCTCAGGCCTTGCAAGTCCCGGTGACGGCCTTCAGCTTGTCCATACGCGTGCTTACACGCTCGCCGAGCTTGGCGACGTCGGTAGCGCTCATGCCGCGGCGGATCGAAGCGGCCTTGGCGACAGTGGCGACGTCGGCGAGGGCGAGGGGCGCCATGATGAGGCCGACGATGGCGAGCGGCGCGTTATCGGGGTCGTCAACAATGGTATAGACATCGAGGGCGGCGTTGCCGATGGCGCCCAGCACCGAGATGATGGCCGCGATGTCGGCGACCTCGGCCACGGCGCCCAGCACCTCGCCCGCAATCGGCACGAAGAACAGGATCGCGCTGACGAAGGCCAGGATCAACGCCTTGCGCTCCTCCTCTTCGATCTTATCCGCCGTCTGCACCACCATGGACATGCTCTCCACCCCCTGTACGATCATCATGATCGGCAGGCCCACGGCGTCCACCACGTCAAACCCGTCGCCCAGGTATGACTCGACCTGCATCTGGTTGATCACGTCGTCGATCTGGCCCGGCAAGTCGGCACTGTTGGACAGGCCGGCCTCCGCCACCGTCTTGGGGTTGCTCACGTCGTCGGCCTCGTAATTTTTGGGGTAGGGCGCCGCGAACTCGTAGCCGATGTTCCAGCAGTCGTCGCCGTCGCCCACCTTATGGCCCGTGCCGCCGCAGGTGTCGATGTTGGTGTGCAAACCGAAGCCGACCTTGTCCTTGGGCACGCCCGTCTCGTCCAGCAGGTCCGCATAGAAGTCGTCGGCCTTGTCGTCCTGCAGCGTCCAGTACACGCTCTGCTCGTAAGGGTTGGTTGGGCCGTAGCCGCGCTCAGAGTAATCGGGCGGGCAGGGCTCGCTCTTCTTTTCGAAGGACGTGACGAGCTTGCGGTTCCACCCCGGGTAATAGTCACCACGCAGCTGCAGGGCCGAGTGGCTGGCGTTGTACGAGTTAAAGAACTCATCCTCGCTGATATCGTCGGCTCCCTCCTCGGGCGGGCCCTCGATACCCGTCAGGTCGCGGCGCCGATTGGTGTAGCAGTCGCCGTCGAAGCAGTACTTGCAGTCGTGGCAATAGGAACAGCACATGGAGATCTCCACGACCTCGCAGGTGAAGTAGTCGTTTCCGTGCTCTTGCATGAAGTCGTGGAACTGTCCGTTGGCGCTGCCCGCCACAGCCTTGGCATATACCTTGAACTTATCGTCGTAGTGGTCGTTCATGATGGCGGTGTAGTTGTCCATGGCCTCGTCCAGGAGCGACTTCAGAGCCACGAGGGTGTACTGCGCCGCGCACTCCGTCCGCCAGCCGGAAATGGTCTCGTCCGTAAGGTCATCAAAGTGGCCAGTGGGAGGCGAGTCACAAGGCTCGTACGGGTGCTCGGGTGTCTGGTCATCCGGGCAGTCGTCGATGCCTTCGTCGTCATCGTCACACGTTCCGTCCGCTGCACCATCATCGCCAGTGAACTCGGCTAGATCGATAGCCCAGTCGACCGTTCCGGCGAAGTCCTGATTCTTCCACAGAGTCTTGCGGCTTTCCTTAACCTCGTCCGTCATATACGCAACCCACTCCGTGTCATCCCACACGGCGTAGTTGCTGTCGGTTTTCTCATCGTACCAACTCTGTACGCCAGAGGAGACGTTTGCACTGAGAATGTCAAGGATCTCCGCATTCGAGATGTAACCAGGCGTTACGGTACACTCGCCGGGCATGGCCTGAGAGCTGTTGTCTGCGTTGGCCGTGAATGTGCACAGAGGTCCGGTGCATCCGGCCTCCGCCATCTTGAAGGACCTTCCGTAGCTGGAAATACCCACGGCGATCTGGTAGGTGGGAACACCGGCCTTGGTGATCATGGCCAGCGTGAGCATCGTCTCAGTCAGGTTGACGTGGCTTTGCAGGCAAGCGCCAGACTCGCAGCCGTCCTGCGCCCACTTGTTGCCCCAATCCCATTGTCCTACACGCTACTCGTCAACAGGAAATATCGATAGCATTGGAGGGATGCATGTCATACCGTGAAGATCGTAGGTCATGTAAACAATGTAGTCGACATGCTCGGCCATGTCGCTGATGGGGAACTGCTTGAGGTACCAGTAGGACGCGGGGGCAGCGAACGACATGGACTTTCCGGAAGGCAGCGCCTTGCGAAGAGCGGTCAAGAAGGCGAGGTAGTTCGTTCCATCAGTGGCCAAACCGGCCGGGATGCCAGGGATATCAGGGGCCTAGCCAATGGTAAGCGCGAAAGCCGAGACTTGAATAGGGAGGGCCAACTTACACCAGGATACTCCCAATCGAAATCAACACCATCGAGATTTTCATCCTTGACGTAGCTGACAATGTTGCTGACGAAGGTGTCACGATTGCCCCCGCTCATCGCCTCACGCAGCCTGTCGTACGTGGCAGGCTCGGTGGAGTAGCCCCAGCCACCGAAGGAGATGATGCGCTTGACCGGGAGGGCCTTGAAGTCCTTCCACTGGGAGTAGGAGTCGTTGATCACGACGCCGAAGCCGTCATCTACGGTCGCGAACGCCCAGTGGACGTGAGTGTACTTCGAGCTGTCGATAGACGCGGCGCGCATATTCAGACAGGCGCGGTCCCAATTCCAGGACTCGTAGTAGCCGATGCTGATGAATTCCGACGGTCCCTCGAAGTTGTTCACGATGTCGGTGCCGCAGTTGGAGACACATCCGTTCTCGTTCTCAGGGGCCGTGCCCGGGTTGCCCGCGGGACCGGTGTTGTTCGTGCAGTAGGCAGGGGTGATACCGCATTGTCCCCATATGTTGCAGCAGGCATTCAGGGGGCACGGGTTCAAATCACTGATGGCGGTGCCGTTGGTGGGTGCTACAGTTCCAGGAACAGTAGGACCGCACTGGGCATTATCGACGGCGTTAGGCAAAGGTGGGTCACCCTCGCTGAGGCAGATTGTGAGGAGAGCAGGCAGCTTCTGGCAGCCGAACCAGCCCCAGGTGGTGCCGTTGTTGTATTCCTCGATCTTCTCGTTCGTCATGCCGTACTCAGCACCAATGGTGGAGCAGCTCTCATCCTTCTGGACGGTGTACTATGCAGCGTCCTGTTAGCTGCTACGGCCATAGCTGAGTTGTGTAGGAAACCTACAGAGTAACACGAGCCGTCCGAGTTCGGCTTGGGTGTGATATCAGGCAGGGTACCCTCCGAGCAGCAGACTCGTTGGCCGGGAACCAGGGTGCTGCAGATATCATCGTTGTACTTGGTGAAGTCGTCACCAGAGATACCACATCTTGAGGCCAAAAGGTCACAGCTGTCACCCGAGACCACCTTGATAGTGGAGCAGTCGGTGCGTATATTCAACGCTGCGGAGCCGATGCGAGCCCCCTGGGCGCGCTTGGCAGACCCAGACACGGCAACGCAATAGGCTTCACCGAGCCAGAAGCTGTGAAAAGGAAGGCGATTAGTTAAAGCACAATGAGATGATTAAAAGAACATGTGTATGACCAACTTACTTCTCGCACTCGCCAATAGCGGGGTTCCAAGCGTCTGGGGAAAGTCAAGTCAGCATCGGTATACATGGTTGACGGTTCTTTTCGTGGAGTGATGAAGCTTACATAGTTCGTCAAGGGTGATACCGTTGGAGTTGGCAAAGTCCCAGCAACCGGAACCATCCTCGGGCAGGGCATATGCGTTACACGTGCTGATGATGCCGGTCTGCGTGGGTCCAGGCGGCGTGACGCTGTCTGCCGAGGTAGTCGTGCCTACTGTGGTCGTGCCCACCGCCGTCGTGCTGACGGAAGTGCTCGACGTGATCAAGGTAGTCGAGTCAGAATCACTGACGGACGAAGTAATGTTAGTGGGCACGATGGTGGAAAGGTTGACGGCAGGGTGTGAGTATTCGTAGAGGGTGATGTTGAAGATGGTGCTGACTTGAGGGGAGGACAGAGACGACGCGTTGAGGCAGACACCGCTGCTCCATGACTCAATTGCGGACTGGACCCAGTCAAAGTCACCGTCGTTGTTGACAGCAACACCGAAGATGTGCTTCGACGTGCCCTCCTCAGGACACCGCTGGACAAACATGGATGCTGGGGCTCCGGTCTCGCTGTTGTTGGCAAGTGCAAGAGCCTCGGCGAGAATGAAAGGCACAGTGCCACCGTTGTCGATAGCGGCGCCGGAGTAGACACCGACGACAGCGCCGAGACCGTACGAGAAACTCTGCTTCATGTTGCAATCGGCGCTCATGTACGAGGCAACCTGAGCTATGGAGTCGGCCGTGACGTAGGTCATGTTGGCACCGTCGCCGGCCATGGCGACGTCGAGAGTCACCTCTGCCAGGGCTGCATCAGAGACACAGAGGGTTGACGTGTCGAAGGCAGTATCGGCACGGGAGACAAGGCCCTGCTGGTTGTCTGCACGCTTGTTCAACGTACAGGCTCGCACGGCCATGGCTCCGGATGAGACAACCTCGCCGCTGTCCAGGCCAAAGTCGAGCAGCATCTGCTGGTCACAGCTTTGGAGGCTGGAAGCATCATCGTATGCAGTCCATGAAGAAGCCGAAGTAGCATCTTCGCAAGGACGGGGACAGGAATGTGCCGATGGGCTGGTGAGTGTGGCTGGCGCGCCTGGCTGAGCGCAGACAAGGAGACCGGCGACTACCCACTTGGCGGCAGCCAGCGAGGTCTCAGTGACTGACCACATCCTAAAGAAGACAGTGAGGAGTGGCAGATCAAGTGAGGATCTAGCTTTGAGAACTGAATGCTGATAGTCAAGTCATGAAGCCAAAATGCGGTCTTACGCGTGGTGGTCTTATAGGGAACCATCTAATACCTAATCCGAGTATGCCGAACGTGATGCTGCGAATATTAGCCAAGACCTCAGTGTTGACCCTGGCGGTCCTCGTAAGTACCAGCCAAGGGTAGGAAGCCGAGGTGGTGGAGTCGCCGGGTCTATCGCGGCGTCAATAGGGCTGCCAAGAAGGCTGGAGCACTGTATCTGGTAATTTCATTTAATTATCGAACGATTGAAGATAGAGTATTTTGTATGTAAACTTTACTTTTTTGCAGTCCGGTTGGTAGGTGTGTCCGGCTGGTGGGTGTCAGATTGTATAGCCGATAACTCCTCTTAAACAGAAAATCTGCAACGGAAAGTGGACCACGGGTCCTGGCGAGGGAGATTCCGCTGACAGTAGTATCAACTGGATCCCTTGAGTCTATTTCGGACCTAGAATAGTATCGGTAAGATTCTTTGCAGTCAGAGTAGCATACAGTGCGGCTATCCCTCCAATCAGGCATTCAAGCTGGGCCGAATGCGGGAGTAAACCCGAATTGTCCTTGCATAATATTGATGACCCCTCCAAACTCACGTCAGCCACCCGTACCCTGCATAATATTGATGACCCTTCCATACTCACGTCAGCCAAGTATGGTATAGTATGGTATTCGGACGGTCTATCGACATCCTGGCCCTGGGTAAGCAACGTCTCCGAACGGAAATGAGATGCTACAGAGACTAGCCCAGATGTCGCCGGGGTGTATTGACCCTCTCTCCCGAAACTATCACGGCCTGTGGTCTCGGGAGGAGACCTCTGGTCTGGGTAATAAATATTGTCGCCCGTCAGTGAAGCCTGCACAGGCTCTCCGCTTTAGCCGTCTTCTCTTGTCGCACCCAACTTGTGTCTTGTGAATCATCCTGCTCTTTTGCTCCGCGTCCCATTCTCTTGTCCAAGATGAGGGTCATCCCAGGCTCCAGCCACCTGGCTTTCCTTCTGCTCCTGTTCTTGGGGCAAGTCTACCATGTCATTGCGGGCTCTGATCTCGCCCACGGTGCTGAGAGGTGAGTTCCCTTGACTGGCAATGCGGTCGTCCGACTCGCTGCTGACACGACTGTTCAGAGCCCTAGAGTACCTCAACTACTTGGCCGAAGAGGAATACGACCCCGGTAGTGGCAAGACTAGGTCATACACTATCTCGCCGGGCTGCGTTGGCAGTCGCAAGAATGGCCGATGCACTCTGGCCGAGTTCCTGCTCTACAATTGGAAGGGCAACAGCAAGACCAAGCCGACGGGGTACTCTACCTGGCCCAGCATCGCCTCCGACCCCACGACCGAGACCATCAGTGATCTGGTCAACAAGATCAACTCGGCACGCTTCGACGTCAAAACCAAGAGGGGCGTCTACTTCAAGCCGAGCACCAACATCGAGCCCAGCAAGATCCTGCCCGGAACCCCGCAGCTGGATTACTTCGACATCCTCGGCGAGATGGGCTCGCGCCTCAACACGCTCAGCACGTCGCGGGGCGACGCGCTGTCCGACTACCAGAAGCGGATCGTCGAGCTCGGCAAGAACGCGGCCACCGCCGTCCACGAGCTGCGCTACGAGGACAACGAGAAGTACCGTCTCAACCACCTCGCCAGCAAGATGCCCTTCAAGGTGGAGACATCGCCCTACACCATCAAGAACTTTGGACGCACTTTCAACCGCTTGGATATCGTGAAGACGGCGCTTAACGGCGGGTCCGGTGCCCTCGGAACTCTGGTCGCAGAGGATAAGAACTGGCGCACGACGGATGCTAGTGCCAAGTCGCATTTCAAGGCTATCCTGGGTGCCCGATTGTCCGTTATGAAAGCCACTTGCTCACGGATCCTCAAATTGTAATCTCAAGTCGCTGTGGTGGTCAGATAGAAGGAGAAGTTTGATGATGTGTCGGCCATCGCTAAATTAGAGCGTGCCTCTCTGCTATCAAACCCGGGGGGGGAGTGGGGAGTGCGAATCCAGACCTACCAGACTACCATAACAATATGTTGTCTTTTGCTGAAGCATGATGCCTGCCTTGCTGCTTGCCTGTCTCTGCCTTGCCTGCCCTTGCCTGCTGAGAAGCCATTCAACATCTTCATTCCCACGTTCCATTGCCAGTCAACTGCGAACCTCCATGACACTGATACGTACGGGGACTACCAGCAGCGACAGCGACGCCACTTGCCCTGGCATAGTGGCGAGAATCAAGGTACACACGGAAGCTGCAGTGCTAGCTAGCAGACTAGCTCGTCAAGACTATAAAGAATCTCGGTGCTTTCCTCTTTGAGCTCTGGGGGTTCGACGTTCCTCGCGTGTCTCGCTCGGCTATACTGGTGGCATGGTCTGTTAGTTGTTAAGTAGTACATAGTCAGTAGTGCCTAGGCAGTCTTGGTCTTACCGAAGCCAATAAAGTTGGAAACCCGCGAATGGCAGATGAGTCAAGGGAAGTGCCTGTATACTTAGTAGTCCGTTAACGTTTAGATACTCCGCACTGTATATAGTTTAAAATTGCACGTGGAGAGGTGACCCACATATGTAGGGGCTTTTCCAGGGACTTACGGGACCTGCATAACACGTCTGGATCGCGACCCGTCTATAAGGCTTGGCCCTGCAGCAACTTCCAGTGTTCAACAGGCTAGCCCTTGGCAGGGATCTTGTCTTTGCTCGGCTGATGCTTCTTTTGACTGCACCGTCGGTCCAGCCCGCCTTTGGCACTGCTTGTCATTCCCGATCGTGTTTCGCACTATTGAATTCTTTGGCCTGCTTGCTTACGTACCTCTACATTCGAGCCTGCTGCTTTACTTACTCAGGCCATTACAGGTTGCACATAATGAGCGCCCCTTGCTGACTACCAGGCAGGTCCCTTCCGCAAGGATGCCGTATTACCGCCTCCCCCTTCTTACGGATTATACCCTCGCCCTTAGGGCCTTTCCTCGGCCTCGCGCGCTTCTGAGCAATTTCGGCGCCTCTCGTTCGGCACTCCCGCAAAGACCTTGGACTACAGGGCGTTCTCCCATGATCAGATGCCAGACTGCGCGACATCTCTCATCAAACCATCACCTCGGTATGTCGCAGCGAGCCCCTCCGCCCTCAGCCGCACCGACCGACCGGGGTAGCAAGGTCAGCATGCCCCGCCTGCACCAAGCCGTCATCGCTGGCAACTCCGTGGCGGAGCTCGAGCAGCTCGTGCGCTCGGGCGATGGTGACGCGAACCAGCCCGACTCCGAGGGCCGCCTGGCTCTCCACGCGCTCTGTGCCGCGGGGTACTACGAGGCGGAGCTGCCCGTCTACTTGATGGAACAGTCGAGGTGGCTCATCCCGCGGACCGCCGACGTGGATGCGCGGGATCGCGACGGCGCCAGCGCGCTGCACTTGGCCTCCATGATGTCCGAGTACCTGGTCAAGGACCTGCTGGCCGCCGGTGCTGACCCGACAGGCATGACCCGCGAGGGCCTGACGCCGCTGCACCTGGCTGCTCGCGCTCGTCAGAGCAACGTCATCGGCATGCTTCTATCGGCGGTCGCGGGGCGCAGTGACAAGGTCGATGCCCGGGACCAGAACGGTCGCACGCCATTGCACTACGCCTGCCGCTCCGGCCGCTCCGAGACTGTGTCACTTCTCCTGGCGGCCGGTGCGGACCCCACGGCGCAAGATGCGAATGACAGGACGCCGCTCGATGCGTGTACCGAGTTTGAGGAGGAACAGGCCCTCTGGTCCGACTACGGCAAACCAGATCTCTTCGAGTCCCAGGACCTCATCAAAACCACGATACCGGACGATTGGTGCGCAAATGCAGTTGCGGGCTTCAAGCTAGATGACCCATTACGTCCGTGGGTCGCCCCCGGCAGAGTCTTGCGCCGGTATTTGAAGCAGACATACGGAGATCCCGTGCCGGTCAAGAGGTTCGGTATCCGGTCGGCCCAAGACACGACCGGTCTTCATGACGTTCTGCCTCTTCTGCTGGGCTCGCTGCTCAAGCGCGGGGAGAATGCTCCAGACTTAAAGCTTCGAATCGAGGAAGGCATTCGACTTTGCGAGTCCAAGAGTATGACGTACACCGTGAGATCATTCCGTCATCTCCTATCACATGGCGCTTTCAGTAGTTCATCTACAGCATTACCTGATGATAATTCCGCCATGGAGCTTATACAACGCTGTCAGGACGACTTACGAGAAGCCTACGGCTCACTCTCAGACCAACGTCGGGACTATCTCAGCCTGACCGTGGTGGAGTACCTACTTCGCCAGCGAGAAATCCAGTTACTTGATCGAATTTTCCGTCATGACGACCAATTGCCGCCTCTGGGCGAGGAATACGTCGGGAACATCGCCCGGCTTCTCGCGCGACACGGCTTCGCGTCGCTCCTGGAGACTCTGATCAACTCCAGATACGGATCCAAGATCGCCGACGACATCAGCGGCCCCTCGACCTCGGTCGACCCGATACTGGTGGTGGCCTGTCACAGAGAGCTGCCTAATATGGACGTGATCCGTCTGCTTGTGGAACAGGCCGGCGTGGACGTCGACGCCCAGAGTCGCACCGGGGAACAGGCCTTCTCAGACATTAAACGGCCGGGCGAGGTCTACGAGGACGACGCGGTGCAGGCTGGGATGAACACGGCGCTCCACGAGCTGGCCAAGGGCTTCTATTGGTGGCAGGTGGACCAAGGAATCCGGTACCTGGTACTGTCTGGCGCCGACCTGGGGCAGAGGAACGAGGATGGTCAGACGCCGCTGGAGCTCGCTGAGAATATGCCCGAGGAGACGTTTACCAAGGAGGCAGCCAGGGCACTGGAGACTTCCTCGACCACATGATTTCCTCGTGCCCAGGATAGCAAGGGTTGGCGTTGGCGCCCTTTCATTTACATAGTTAGTCAGGGTCGTTCATCACAGAGTTGTATTACTGATTATCACAGAGCACGATGACCACCCTATAAGCGCACTTTACTTATACTGGTGATATGCTGTGACGTTTAACCAATGGCATCAGCATCACAACCATGATGTCGAGTTCTGTGGCTGGCTGGAAGCGAGCTTTCGGTGATTGAGGTTTATTTTAGTCAGGAATAAAAGTCAACGTTGTCATATTAGACATACAACCACGGATAGCTTTATTACACTACAGAAGTGTTGGTTAACTCCACATCCTAGCATCATTTTTCATTTTATTTATTTTAAAAGAAAAGTCTAGTTTCATCAACGAGATCTAACATGAAATCTGCACACATTTTGTTCTGGTTTGACTGATGAAAAGTAAACAAAGTTATTACGTACTTCAGTAAGTACATTTGGAAAATCACGAGTTGTTGAAATAAAGCTTATACCGTTATCTGTCACATTACTAGGCACTCTCAGATAGCGGGAGGCTAGCAGATAGCGTCTTTGGGAGGGGGTGGGATATGACCTGTCCCAGCACCTCGTTGGACGGTCCGACAGCTAGACTTCACAGTTACTCTTTCGATAACATGCATCCCTGTCGGAGCCAAGCAACGTTTCTCCCGCTATATCGGGGTAACGCTGGGGCTCGATCGCTGATCAATCGGGGCTTCTGTTCCTGCATTAGTTGGGTACTTGGAGTAAGAGTGCTTTACAGATGTCCCTCTTCACCTTGAATACTAAAATGGAGTTCTCTGGGCTTACGTCCGGCCAATTTCCATTTCGGTATACCCTTTCTGTCGCCGAGCTTGCTGTGACGTTGTTTTCGAGACCCGGTTTGCCCATGCCCGTAATCGACTGATGTAAGGCCGTAAGCTTCCAAAGCGGGGTCATCACACACCGTTCTAGGGATGTTTATACTGCCCATGCCAACAAATCCATGAGACAGTGGCGTAGTCTGACGGGCAACCATGCTCTAGTCAACGATTTCAAAGTTCGATTGCTCAAGTCTTCTCTCGGCGACGACGACGACCACCACCATCATGACTTCCTCGGTTATTGTCTTTGGGCCGACAGGCCAAGTCGGATCCATTGTTGCCCAGACGGCCGCCGAGCAGGACGCCCATGTCTGGCTGGCCATGCGAGATCCGACTAAGAACATCCGCGGAATCGCGAAAGACCAAGAAGAGGCTGCCGGCTTCCGTAGGATCCAAGCCGATCTGCAGAAGCCCGAGACCGTGACCCAAGCGGTCAGAACATCTGGGGCCAAGCGCGCCTTTATTTACCTTGTCCACGGCGCGCCAGACCACTTGCAAGGCGCCATCGCGGCCATGAAGGCTGCCGGGATCGAGTTTGTCGTCTTCCTAAGCAGCTTCACCATCCTGACCAACCAGCCTCTGCGGGACATCAACCCTTCCGAGCTCCTCGCCTACGTGCACGGGCAGGTCGAGGCAAACCTACACGACACGTTCGGTCCGGGCCATTACACCGCCGTACGTAGCGGGTGCTTCGCCACGAACCTCCTGTCCGAGAAGAGCGGCATCGTCGCCAGCGACGTGAATCTGTATGGCGGGACGTTTGAGCAGGACAACATCGTACCTAGCGATATTGGCAAGGTCATCGGTAGTATTCTCGTGTCTGGTCCTCGCAATGGCCAAAAGAACATTGTCTATCTCTACGGACCCAAGATCCAATCGATTCACGAGAGCATCGTCACCATTGGCAAGGTGCTGGGCAAGGACCTGTCGATTACGACGCTCGGGCTTAAAGAAGGGTACGACAACTACATTAGCCACGGCATGCCGGCCCAATACGCAGACTTTATGGTTAAAACCCTAAGTACAAAGGGGCCATACAAAGGCCACGGCGAGCGGTTTCCCAGATACAAGGAGGGTGCGAGCAACGTGGAGCTTTACACTAGTAAGCCGGCCACCACTCTCGAGGACTGGGTCAAGGAGAACAAGGCACTTTTTGAGTCGTGATAGACCTTATAGACAATTTATGCTTTGGTGACTAAGCTGAATAGAGAGGAGCAGTAAGGCTAAGTCTCCAAATCATAATACTTCCCAACCGATCTTAGACTGCTCTCATATCAGCCCCCCTGAAGTGTTCTGCAGATACTTACGAGACACAAGGTGACCATCAAAAAGGATAATCTAGGTACGTATTAAAATCTCGTTTAATGAAATTTTGTTTTCAAACCAGTTCTTTTTGATGGATCTTATGAGGAACTCCAAAATACTCCTCATTAGGGTCGAAGTCTGGTGAGTAGGGTGAAAGGATTACAACATGATGAGATCGACAATGGCTACGAAATTCACCTTGATGAGAAGCTGTACGCCAACTGTTAGTACGCCGTTGTGGAGTAAGTAAGAGACAAGGGTATTCGCAGTCTCGAAGACCGAATAGGGGAACGGTCCACGATTCTCAAGAAGGCGAAGTTACTCATAGAGAAGCCGTTAAAGAAGAGGGCGGTGATCTCTACGATCAGTGCAAAGAACAGAGAGAGCGGCCGCATGCAGATGTGGCATAGGAGGGTGGTGCCTCTTATGAGGAGCATATGGAGCAAGAAGAGGGAGTCTCATTTGAGAACAAAGACTAGTAGGAGGGCGACGGAACACCCAAGCAGTAGGCGCTGTAAGATGGAGTTGTCCGTTCCGACGACGAGGTAGAGCCAGAAGGACATTCGCCTTACGAAGAGGGCGTGTGGATAAAAGACGAAATGCTAACTGAGGCTGGTGGTTCAGGTGGGCTTGGATGTCATGGTGGTACTGAAGAAGGGTAAGTAATTTTCGTTAATATGAGGAAAGTGTGGGAGATGTCTTGTGGAGAAAGTGGAAGGGATCAAGTTCTCTCGAACATGAAGATTTTGCATGAACGTGGATGTATTTGAGGTTGATGATCGTGCCACAAAGAGCTGATCGCGGATCTGATATTTAATCGCCTATACATTGAAGTCCGTACTTCTGGCCACCTCTTCCCAGTCCTCACAGATCTTGAGCGTCTCCTCGCATTTAGACTTGATTTTCGCCCAACCATCACTCCCAATTGGGACACGTAACGGGACCTGTTTGCCGGCAGCAGCACCAGTGCCTCTCACCAAGTCTATCATGACGCTAACGGCCTTATCGGCATTGCCAGGCTCGTTACCGATGATAGAAGCCTCAGCTTTGCCGACAGCTTCTTTGAAAGCGGTGTAATCTGGGACACGTGGGGGAACATGGTTGATATTGCTGAAAGCGCGAGTACGGAAGTATTCCGGCTCGACGATAAGCACCTTGACTCCCGGGGCAAATATAGCCAGCTTTTTGGCTAGAAACGCAACAGCACCTAGAGGCAGAGGCTGTTAACAACTTTCTTCGTCGTGCAGGTGGAGTCGGTATGGATGGCTTGCCCTCCAGTGCGAACTTACTGGCACAATATCCGCCTGCACTAGGATCAGCATGCCAGCCCGCCTATGAACTCATGTAGAGAACTGTTCCATCCCTCCTGGCACGAATCTTAGGGAGAAGAGCCCGCGTAACGTTGAGAGGCCCGTGGAAGTTGGTCCTAAACACTTCCTCCATTTCCTCTTGCCTGTGGGACTTAGCAAGAGCTCGAACGTTGTCGCTGCGCACTCTACGACGAAAAGAGGTGGATGGCGCCGCTTACGTGAGCTCTTCAATGGCGCCGCTCAGAATGTAGCCGGCGTTCTTGACCACCACATCGATACCGCCTGGGTATAAGTCCCATGCTTCGGTCATCTTGGCCTCGATTTCGCTCGGGGGAGCAGAAACGTCGAACTCTAGGATGCTGACGCCACTCTCCCTAAGATGGGTAAGTCGAGTCTGCGCATGTCTCCCTGCTGCAATAACATTGTCT
The DNA here is from genome assembly GCA_039778275.1 of Seiridium unicorne. Classification (NCBI taxonomy): domain Eukaryota; kingdom Fungi; phylum Ascomycota; class Sordariomycetes; order Amphisphaeriales; family Sporocadaceae; genus Seiridium; species Seiridium unicorne. The sequence goes on from JARVKF010000416.1 coordinate 40,191, forward strand.
CCCGAAGCGCGCAGCTGCCGGACGAACAGCTCACCCAAGCCGCTGGAGCAACCGGTGATCAACCAGGTCTGCGTTGGACGGGCCATCTTAGGCTTCTGGGGGAGGTTGGCGATCAACAAGGTGTTTCCAAACCAGTTCTGGGTGACAAGAAGTTATTCCAGATTGGAATGCACGGGAATCAGTAACAAGCTGAATGAAAAGTCCTGTTGGAACTCTTGTATGGGAGGCAAAAGGCCTGGGACTTAGGGCTGACAGATCTATGGGGGCTTACAGTGCGCTGTGGGCCCCGGCGATGTGAAATGGGGCGCTAAAGCGAGTGGGCGGCCGCGTCATGCAGCGCCGTCCTCCCAGATTGCTCGCTCGTTAGCACTAAAGTACATGTAGTCTAGAAGGTGCACAAATGGTGGCGCATGCCTCGACGTTATGCCAGCTTTCTCGCCTATTAATAGAACAGGCAAAGAGATTTAATGGGTCAGGAAGACTTTAGATGGAACACTCTTGGCACATTGTATTACTGTGTTAGCCTGGCAATGGAAGCACTAATACCATGCTAATCAAACCGTCCAGGGGGTAACACAACTAACGGCACAAGGAAGCGGCAGTGAGCAGTAGTGATAATAGGTATTAACAGATCAGGCGATAGAGAATGTGACTATGGCGAGTAGCGACAAGCACGGATAGAACGAGGCAAAGAAAACAGCGGCAACGGCAACGGCAACGATATAAGCAATTGTCAAGGTGGACCTAGGTAGGTATGAGGAGTAAATTGAGTGGTTGATTGAGTATGGGAGGGAAACCGAAGGCAGATAGGTATGTAGCTGGGCTAAACTAAATATAAACAATAGTGTAGGCCGGATAGCCCAACAATGCAGGAGGCTGGGTCCTATTTGGATAGCAATGACAATATAGGAATAGGAAGATGATGGTGATAGGAGATGGTGGCAACAGACACCAGCGACGACATAATACAGCGGCAACATAACACAGCGACGACATATATGGGCGACGACATGTATGGGCGACGATATACATCATCGGCAGCATTGGCGACAACATTATCAGCGACGACAACATCAGTGACAAAATACCGCAGTGACGATAGGCAATGGCAACGGCAATGGCAACAGCAATGGCAACAGCAATGGCAACAGCAATGGCAATGGCAACGGCAATGGCAACAGCATCGTGTAATGGCAAGAACTACATGCGACGACGGAACATGAGATGGTAACAACAGGTAAAGGAAACAACAAGATGCGTTCTTGCTCTGGCTCTGCCACACTTGTAGCAGGTTCCCAGGAGACACCACGAGGAGGTGCAAGATCCGACTTCATCTCCCAAAAAAGTGTAGAGTTGCCTCTGTTGGGTGTGCCGAAGCAGACCCCACCCTAAAAAGGGAATTGCTTCCATGAGGAATGACAGTTTTTAGTCCAGCCAGGACCCCGGGCATTTATCTGAGTCTCAGCCCTAGGAAAGAGAACTGATGTGGCTATTAACGTCATACCATTCGACGGGTACTGTTGCGGACAATACTCGAACCCTTCCCCGCCCTGGGATTCGAACCCAGGATCTGAGAGGCAAGGCAGTGTCTTTCCATAAACTTTAGACGACGGCTGCGAGGCTGAGACACCCCGAGCCGGGGGGATTCGAACCCACTCCACACAACCCAAGGCAAAGCAAGAATTAGCTGTGGCGCTCCATTTCTGCCTCGGCTCCCTATCTTTCCGACATTTTTAGACGAGCGGCTTCCAGGCGGGCTGTAGGATGTGCTGCCTTGGGATTCGAACCCAAGATCTCCAAATTCCCACTTGGGTTGGCGACTTGCCGGGGGAAGTTTTGTTAGTCGAGCAGCAGGGTGAAGGGGGGTGCGGAGTGAAGGGGAACCCAGTTGGGTTATGTATGGGAAGTTGTGGGCAGGGCGCGAGGACTGGTGTGAGTGTGTGAAGAAAAGGAGGGATGGTTGGGAGAGAGAGAAACCGAGGAGAGCGGGAGGAAGGCCACATATATATAGTAGAAGGAGAAGCTCGGGCCCCCTGGGGCTCCTTTGGGTCAATGCATCAGCTCGGTGTTAGGCCTTTCGAGGGGTTTTGAGCAGAAAGACGTTATCGTGATGGAAGACCTCCGGGCCTCTTGCTTGCTCATATGTTCCCCCCATTATCAAATGCGGGCCCGAGAATCAAGGAACCCTCAGAACAATCAGATGCTTGCAACGAACTCGGATACTACACTCGTAGTAGGGAGACCGATACTGCGTATGAATATTTTGCAGCGTGTAGTGAACTCGAAGAGAGCTGGTCAATTGTATTTCCTTCCTGTTTGCGAGCTCCAGCTGACAGGGTTGTAGTTTCTTCCTCCACCTTTCTAGGTCAAGTGACGGTCAAAGCTTCGGAAGTATGACGTAAATGAAGCAAAGCAATCAAGAGAAACCTCGTGGAATCAGCGGGTTTCCAAACTTAAAGCTCGGGTGTATCAGAATCTGGCACCTAGGAGGAGTTTGGGCCCACTCACGAATTCTTTTTCGCGCTCTCCGAGGTTTCCAGGGCCGACTTCCCAGATACATCAATATGATGGTAGCCATATCATCGCGGTGGGAGGGGCCTTCGATGAGATCAAAGTGCTTTCCTGGCTAAAGTGATCGGCTCCATAGTGCTATATGTTATGTAGAGGCATAAGGCTGATAGGGAGTTGAAAGAAAAGCCATTGCGATTATGTCAGGGGCTCAGAAGGTAGGGAAAGTACTGCTCTTTCTTCTCTTCCACTGCACCTTCCTCCAGCCAGACCTGATGGGCAGGATAAATATCAAATAAGCAATCATAACAAGCAGTAGCGAGTCACATGAAGAAATCGGTGAAACTGCCACAGGTATTCTCAATTCAAATCGTTTAACTACGCTGAGGTTGACTTGAGCCTGGTTTTCTACACATCCCACTCCCCCGATTGTTACTTTCCTTGAATTATATTCGGAACCTCAAACCAATAAGATGGATTTATTCAAATTCTGCTAAGTTCCATCTGATTAATTGAACGTACATGCTCCCAAAGCATGGCTTAAAATTTCCCAGACAGCCCAGTCTCTCAGCAGTCCAGCCACCATCATTATAGATGCCTCTGATCGTTTTCAGTACAGCTCCTTGGCAGCGTTCAGCCGTGCCGGCAAGTCTCCACGTCGAGAAACTGAATCTCTGGTAGCTGGATATGCTTAATTACGCTGCATACGCTGATCCAGAGAATCTTCCTGGGTAAATTTACTTGTTGGAGCTTCTACGTGACTTATCAAGCTGCCATACGAGGTTGTCTTGGAACTCGGAGTTCAGCCGGTCCAGGTTATCGTGTCGACAATAAGAAGACCAAGAACTTCGATACCAGTCTCTGCAAATGAATCTCTCGTAATGTGGATGACGTTATTCTCGATGGTGTCGCCTACAACTGGACGAAAGCCGTACACAAGAACTATCATTTTGAGCTAGAAATGGTATCTGTAAGGATTTGGACATAGGAAATAACCTACCAGTCTCTTTAAGGGGGCATTGGGATTGCTATCGAAGATCGGAGCATAGAGTCACTTGAGCGCTGAACGGTCGGCACAGGCAACACGAATGGTTCCGACTATAACTACACTGAAAGCCATATCCTGCAAGAAGCTGAATATTATTTCTTTACATGCTTTGGTGTACATGACGTTGCTGCATGCCTTTCAGAATTTGAGCGTCCCATTCGATGCCCCTGTAGTGTAGATTTCGCCACTCTCACTGGCTTGGGCCTAAACGACAACAGTTGGGAGGTCGTCGATCATGACGTACGTGGACAACTCTACCACAGAGTAGAGGTCCTTGCCACTACCCAGACGACTACAAATCGCATATTGGTACGGCACTTGCTGATGCTTGGGCCGACTGTCGCGGTGAAAGTCTTGTCTATATCTCCAGGAACTTACGCTTTATAAACCTGCGTAAAGCTTACTAGCGGGCAGTCTGTTGCTGTTAAGCTTGCCGGCGTTATCACGCGTTCGAATGATGCCAGCTGCGGGAACATGATCCTTTTCCGTGGTTGGTAGCGTCCCCAATGGGAATATCTACAACATTATCGCTCGGGCAGTTTGGAGAGACGGACGCTTCTGACGTTTGGGGTAAAACTTAGGGATTCATGAAATTGGGGTAAAGTCCACCCCACAAAGTACATTGTATGCATCATGTCGAGACTGCTTTCACTCATCCATTTTGTGTGACGAGCGGCGATGAATGTGTTACAGTAGAGAGCCCGGCGAAAAAATTTTTGATGGGATCAATTTACCGCAACCGGTTCACTTCTCTCTGGTACGGATATCTCCAACATCCACTATCGGCGTCTATGCCTAAGCCGTGCCGACGGCTGTTACACCAAGACCAACAGCGGGGACGGCACAGTACAGAACTATGTATGGGACACAGTTATAGTCTATGGAGGATCGTATCGTCTGGCCATCAACGAAGTGGGGGGCGGACAGGGGATCTGCTGGGGTATAAGGGTTGTGCTTTCCCCCCACAGATTGCGGGAACTTCAAAACACCACATCGGCTTCGATATTCCTCACTCCATCCCAGCACTAAACTTTTGACGCATTCATGCCACTCTCATTTCCCCTCTACACCTGTGGCGAGCCGCCAATTGGAACCCATGATCAGGGAAGGTCCCAAATCTTCTGCGAGTTTGACTTGACCGCCTCTTAAGAGGGTTATGATACAGTGTTCTGGTCTTGTGATGTCAAGAACATTTCACTTCTACGGTCGTTAAGCAAGGAGAGGGTGACGATTCAACATAGTCCCACTTCTTAGTAGCAACAATGCTATTGCTGGGGTTTTGTAACAACTGTCGCGAGAGCTGCTCATGAGATTTCGCAGTAGGCAGTAAGTGTAGATAGACTTTAAGCTTGAGCTACGCCACTCGCTTTCTATGTCGCTGAGGCTGGCCCGGCACACAACTTACACCACAGCCTTCTTCTCAACAGTCTCAGTATGAGCAATGTCTTTCATCCCATCTTTTTCAATGCCAGATTGATCATCCCCTGCAATCTCTCCCATGCTCGGGTGCCAGTGCATTGAGACCTTCTCGCCAATGAAGAGCTTGTCTATCTGTTCTAGGCTCAGGTTTCGTGTCTCCGGGTAGAAGAACCAGATTAGTGGGAGGAAGCAGAAATTGAATATGCAGAAGTAGATGTATGTCCGGTATCCAACGTTCCCAATGCTCACTGGTGTGATTTCAACTACGAGGAAAGTGAAAATCCCTGAAGTAAGTACTTGTTAGCAGCTTGATGGGCCTTCTTGGGAGAGGAAACGCACAGTTTGAAGCTGTCGCCAAGGCAGCAGCTTTTGTACGAATGGCGAGTGGCGCATACTCGGCAGGTAGAAGCCACGGAATGGCTAGTAAACCGACTGCGAAGAAGAAGTTGAATAAGAATAGCATGACAGTGGCGACGAGACCAGCAGCCTTGGAGCCATCATGAACTGTCCCCGCCAGAATTGCCATACATGTTCCTTGTCCGGCAGCGGCGAATAGCATGAGCTTGCGTCGGCCAAGACGATCGATGATCCATATTGGGATGAGAGATGAGATAAAATAGGCTACACCATTGAAGCCCGCCAAAAGGAGTGCGGTGTTGTGAGGCATGCCGACCGATTGCTGGAAAATCACGGGCGCGTAGTAGGTAATCAAATTAATTCCGGATAGTTGCTGCATAAATTGGCCCCCAATTCCCAACATTGTGCGATAAAAGAACTTTTGTTCTCCATTCTTGAACAGCGCCTTGAAAGTGGTGCCCTCTGCGGCAGCTCTCTCCTCGGTGATTGCGTGCTGAATCTCTGCGAGGCGAGCAGTGACGCTTTCGTGACTCTCCGAGATCTGGGCGGCATCAGGCTGAACTCGCCACAGAACATGGCGAGCCTCTTCATGGCGGTCGTGTGCTACCAGCCAGCGAGGGGATTCGGGAAGAAAAATGATTCCTGCCAGGGTAGCAAGAGCAAAAGCACACTGTAGCGCAAGCGGGAACCGGAATTGAGAATCATTGTTGACAAAGCTCATGCCATAATCGATCCAGTATGCTGTCATGACTCCAAAAATGTTGACTGCCAGCTCGATCGAGAGTCCCTTTCCACGGCTCGACGCTTTCATGAGTTCCGAATGCCATACTGGAATTGTGCTGGTGTTGATACCATTGCCCAATCCGGCCACAATGCGGCCAACTAACTGTACGATCAGCCAATACTCGTCTTGTGGTTCAGGTGTCCAAACTCACCGATCATATGCGCAATAGTGCTCGCCGAGGCCTGAAGAGCGCCTCCGACTGCTAGAATAGAGCATCCTATAATGATGCACCATCTGCGTCCAATAATTTCTCCCCAGAAAAACACCATCAGGGCTCCAAAGAAACATCCCTACGCCTGGTTGAGTATTATATGCTGCCGATCCGGTCCGGGAAAACTCACGATTTCATAGATAGCAACTCTGTTCTACCTGTCAGTATGCTCCAACGAATGAGCCATAGACAACTATAGCTTACACTGTCCCTTGCAGTGATGAACTGCCGCCATTGGTCGTATCGATAGCCGGAAAGGCCGCGGTAAAGGCTGTACCAGTGAGCAGCCCACTCATCACTCCTTGGTCATATCCGAATCTAGGAAGGGTAAGAACGAGAGCGATTCAGGGGTGACACTCAACATACAATAGGAAACCAGCTCCTGCAGTGGCCGAAATGGCCCAATCAAGGGGCTTGCCAACAAGAGGCATATTGCAGGTTGGTGGAGATGTTGGATGTGACGGTAGAAGAAGAGGACTGGATGGAGAGTACCTTATCAAGCGTCTGGAGACAGACCTGCATAGTGGAGGCATGCACGCCTTAAGTACGTCTTGTCATGTCCCGTGTCTTGTGTTTCCCGGTTTCCTTCACGTCCGCCATTACCCAATATGGTCACATTCTTTCGGTGGTCTGAGGGTGATCTGGGGAAATCGTTATCCCCCACATGTTCGGCATCCGTGTTGTGGAGAGGCGGGGACGCCCAGTCAGGGATCCGTGCCTGGTTGGATAGTCATGTTCATCGTTTTGCAACCAGAGTGGGAAACTCTTAGCGCTAGCGGGAGAACCCAGCTGCGACTCTGGTTCCATAAAGGTGACGCTAGCGCTTAGATTTTCACGTTCGAAAACTGCCCCGTCTCGAGGCACGATGGTTTCTGAGGGGCGCCCAAATATACTCCAATATCGTTAGGTTCTCAAGGTGAATAGAAATGGAGGTCTCGTTCCAATATCTACAGAAATCCTTGACTTACACACTAGTCTCCCTACACTAGGAAGGCCTAAACTACATTATTAACACTTCATACTTCTCTATCCAATGCCAAAATGACCCTGAACAGTTCCGAAAACCAGAAGGAAACCTTTACGCCTTCACCATCTCAATCTTCATCTTCCGGATCAGAAATATTCTCATTATCTGGAAGCACAGTTGTAATTACTGGCGGGGGTCGTGGTCTAGGCTTAACACTTGCGTTCGCAGTGGTTGAAGCTGATGGCCACGTCGCTTGTCTTGATATCGCCCCTGATCCCATACACGATGAATGGGCCCAACTTCAAGAAGTAGCCAAGTCTCGGAACTTGACAGCGTCATACCACAAATGTGATGTCACGAGTGAGACTGAGCTCAAGTCGGTCCTGGAGTCGATTGCAGAATCCGGCGCAGAGCGCAACGCTCCATTGTCAGGAGTCGTAGCGTGCGCAGGTATCCAGCAAAAGTGCCCAGCGCTCGATTATCCAGCGGCCGACTTTGAGCGCATTCTCCGCGTGAACGTCACCGGTGTTTTCCTGACGGCAAAGCATGCGGCCAATATTATGGTGGAGAAGAGAATAAAGGGCAGCATTGTACTCATTGGGAGCATGAGTGGCCAGATCGCAAACCGCGGCCTCACGTGCTCAGCATATAACACGTCCAAAGCTGCTGTAAGTATACGCAAACGATGAAAACTGTCTCGGGTGGAATTCTGACATCAATCAGGTGCAACAAATGTGTCGATCGCTTGCTCAAGAATGGGGACAATACGGCATCAGGATTAATACCCTCTCGCCTGGCGTAAGTCTCCACCAATGACACTAAATGCCATTGCCTGTTGCTAACATTGCGCAGTATATCAGGACAGCAATGACGGACGAATTGCTAGCAGCAGAGCCAGAAGTAGAGAAAACTTGGTTGGCCGGAGCCCTTCTTGGACGTTTGGGTGTACCGGAAGATTTTAAAGCCCCAGCAATCTTCTTGTTGGCAAATGGGAGTCGTTTTATGACTGGAGCCGATTTGCGAGTCGACGGTGGGCATTGTGCATCAGCCTAAGCCGGGAGCCGATACGGCGTCCAGCACCCGCAGTCGGATATGCAAAGGAATGCTTGACTGACGGAAAGGCACTGGACCTTACTTACTTCTTAGACAACTAGAAAACTAGAGTAACTATACATTAGACTGGAGTACCGGGATGTCTGACACCGCACATTGTTGCTCTTACACGAGTCATGTTGATTGCAGTGAGCTATGCTAAGCCCCGCCAAGAGTGCCCTGCGCGCCAGACGGCACCGACGTTCTAGCGGCTGTTCCCCAGCACACCTGTCACCCTGTGAGCCCAAATTAGCGCAAACCTGTGACGTGACCTACATGTAGCGACTTGAGTGAGCGGAGAGCTCGTTGGCATTTCTTCTTCTTCATAATCAGTTTCCCGTGTGTCCAGGGTTATCGGTTCAACGTATGGCCGAATTTTTCAATGATCGCTAGAATCCCAGCGAGTTGATGCTATGGCTGATGGCGACAGTCGGCGTAAACGAACTAGAAGCGGTCAGCACCCTGCAATGCGCAATTTCACTGTACCCTAAAACTCATTTCTCGCAATAGGATGTCTAGATTGCCGTAGCAAACGCAGAAAGTGCGACGAGACAAAGCCTTTCTGCTTACGAGTAAGAGTAACTTACACGAGATCTTCACTCGTAAGAATAATTGTAGTCGGATCAACTGATTTTGGGCGCTGTAGTGTACCAAAGCGGGACATGCATGCAACTGGGGTCCTCGAGTCTCATTCAAACCGCCCACCATTGCCAGTGGCCAGCAGCATGGCAGAAACAGCCTGCTGAACTTGTCGAGAGACTTTGAAATCGTTGATGTCACTGATTCCGTGATAAAGGAGAATCAGGATCTGGAAACTGACACCGAAAGGGGCAGCGATGGGGGTATTCGTGCCCTGGCGCCCTATAGCGAGATCGCAGTTCAGAACACAGGGAGCCGTCCATCAGAGACCCTTGTCTCGCCGTCTGGACATCAAAGTGAGGCTGACTGGCAAGGAACTCCTGATCGAGCTAGCTCCTTAGCGACCTCACTTTACTCGTATACAGCAGGCAATCTTCCAAGTTCTGGCGATCATGATCTGGATGAAGCGAACCACCAAATAGCCAATTGCGAGCCTATTCCGAATTCGTCGCAGTCCATCTCAGACCCATACTCAGTTGAAGGAATAGACCCACTCATCTATACCAGCCCTTTCTCGGATACCACTTATCATCAGCTGCAGTCTACCTTGAGACATTATATCTTCCAAGAGAGCCAATCACGCGCACCGACCCGTCCTTCTTCCCCCAGCCACGACCCTGGTAACTTAGGCGATGTATTAATTCATTCTCACTCTCCGTCGGAGCCGCGCGCAGGGGATAGCAGAGAGTCAGATCTACTCGATGATGAGCAGAAGTTCAGGCTGTGGAAAGTCTGGATAGAAGAGATTTCACCATGGGCAAGTACACCGGACCAGCAGGGGAAGCAATTTTGCTGACGTGACTCCAGCTGGACAAGTTTGACAGAGACCAGCACTTTCGCAATACTCTACCGACGTTATCCAAATCACATGAGCACCTCAAGTATGCAATGATGGCTCTTTCGGCGCGTCAGCTTGAAAGGCAAAAGAATCCCGCTGAAGCATCGTCTTTGGGCCTCCGATTGTATCAGCGCGCCATTCGACTTCTCATACCATGTCTCAGTACCCGTAACACTGCTGTGATCGCTTCATGCGTGGTGCTATGCGTTCTAGAGATGCTAGACTGCTCACCGAGAGCTTGGCAACAGCATTTGGATGGCTGTGCCGCACTTTTGCAAGCGGTCTCTATCAACGGGTTCTCTGGAAGCGTTGAGGAGGCACTTTTCTGGTGCTTTGCTCGGATGGATGTGTGCGGTGGTTTGATCGTGTCGATGAAAACACTCATTCCCGTATCAGCCTGGGCGCCAACACCAGACCTGCAAACCACGATCCAGCTATTCAGATTGAGCCCACATGCTCACGAATCCCATGCAAAACAAGCGGTATACCTACTGGCGCATGTTGTAGGCCTGCTTTCGTCGCGTCAGACGGCTTTGGCTCCCTTCAGTCTCTCCGGGTTGACAGAATCATCGGATCACGATTTCAACATGAGGTGGCTCGAACTCTGGCAACTTCTTGAGGACTGGCACACAGACCGCCCTGCCGAGATGTTCCCAGCTTTCACTACAGATTCTCTACCTTTCCAGACAATACTCTACCTGAATCCCTCTGCAATATCTGGGACTCAGCTTTACCATACGGCTTCACTGCTGATGCTACTACACCGGCCTCTCAACTGCGTGCCGTCTCCAAAACCTAGGTCAATCCTCTGGCATGCGAGGCGAATCGTTGCGATATCCGCATCCAATAGTCATCACGGCTGTTGGACAAATGCCCTTCAGCCTCTGTGGATAGCAGGCAGAGTTTTCAGCAGTCGGGATGAGCATAAATTCATACTCAACTTACTTGAGAGAATCGAGAGGGAAACTGGCTGGGCTACTCGCTGGAGGGCTGATGATTTGCGCGAATGGTGGGGCGAGGACTAGAAGCACACTACTCGGACACTCCTGTCACTATGGGTCGATCTACAGGCTATAATAATCTTGAAAATTAGAAAATCTGTTCCATTCCTTGTTTCCTCAGACACTCCTGTACTAGAGCAGACGATATCCAAGCCTGCCACTCGATGACTCCAGCACGACTCTCAAAGCACGAGAACAGCTTGGTAATTTAGGAGAATGATCAAATACCATACTCGCACATCAGTCATTCGTCAGTGCTAGTTGTGGCAGTGTAAAAGTTACCATTGCGGCACTAGCTTAAGAGAATAAGGATTATCGAGTATCAACAAAACACACACAATATGGGGTCTGGAAATGTAATAGAATCACTATAGAATCAATTCTTGAACTATGTTGTTAATGGCTATGGCACCAGCAACGCCTCTACGTAATTTCATCCTACGAGGCCAGCCTGCTACTGTAGATCAGGCTCTGAGATTTCTCTCTTGAGCAGCCTACACATAGCAAACTTGGCCACCTCGCCTTGTCTCCCGATATTTGCGTTCCAAATCCTACCGAGTCTTATGGCCGCATCTTTCTGCCTCTCTTCGATGTCGACTTCCTTGAGGTCCGACCTCCAAAAGCCAGCCCACCAGCCGAAAGCCTCATGGCTTGCCCGCACCAACCATTCAAACTGAGGCTTCCTGACTTCTTGCCAAGCCATGAAAGCCGCTTCTATTTTTCTATTCAAGCCGATGCCATCATTCGTTCCTGCTTTGATCTGCGCAAGGACTTCGGCCATCACGTATGCATCCTCCATGACCTGAGAGGCCCCTTGACCCCAGTGGGGACCCATTGAATGGGCTGCGTCGCCGATAAGGCAAACCCTGCCCTTGAAGTAGTCACCAAGCTGAGTGTCGTGTTGATGTGAAGTCCAGAGCTGAGTCTCTTCGCCCATCATGCCCATAATCTTCTGCATCGCCGGGCCCCATTCTTTGAAGTCATCCAGCAAGGCCTGTTTCTGGTTCTTCAAAACCCATCGCTCTTTGGCAAGCCGTTCGCGGAATTCCTCCTTATTGCGCCACAGCCCTACGTTCACCTTATTCCCTCCTTCAATCGTGTACATGGTCACATATCCACCTGGCCCACTCCAGATACAGCTAGTCCGCGGGATCTCTGGGCCTAACGCTTCGATCAATTTGTCCATAGTGAAGACGGCGCGGTAGCCGGCAATTCCGGTAAACTTGGGCTCTGCCGAGGGGTGCTGTTGGCCAAGTACAGACTTGCGGACCGCGGAGTGGATGCCATCGCAAGCGATCACAATGTCCGCCGTGTCTGTAGTTCCGTCCTCAAAACTCAGTTCAGCGCCCGATTCGTGCTGGACCACGCTGATGAGTTTCTTCACAAACCTGGCTCTGGATTGATCGATCTTGGATGCGAGGAGGTTGAGTAACTCGTAGCGTCCCACGGCCGTGTGTCCGACGCCTGGCGCCATGATGTGGGCTGCCGGATGCGCATCAGGGAAACGATCAGTGGGAGCGCCGAGTCGGTTCACCATCCAAATATCCGGGTCTGGCGAGTTCCTAGTGCTAAGAGCCATAACCACGTCGCCTAACCCGGGTTCGATCAGATTGAATGCCGCGATTGCATTGGGCGCAACGTTGAGACCAGCGCCAATCTCAGAGAAGGAGGATTGTAGTTCGTAGATTGTGTATGAGATATTCCGTTTCTCCAACGCTATCGCCAGTGCAAGGCCGCAGAGCCCGCCGCCGATGATGGCCACTTCCGGATTATCTACTGCCATCGTGATCTAGAAAGAGGGTAGCACAAGAAAGTTGAGTTGCTGGATGCTGGTGCCAGCACTTCGCGCATGGTGATGTGCCTCGGTAGCGTTATCAGATCGCTTATCTCAAAGGTCAGACGCCGGAAAGATATCAGCGGAAACTGCACATAGCCCCACATATCCGGCAAGAGTTCAACGATTATTGATAAATAGAAACGAAAGAAAAATAAATAAATTCTCAAATCTCATCTTAGACTTAATTATCTTATATTTTATGAGCGAATATTTTTAAAACATTTTAATTTGCTTGTATTATCAAGTGATAATCATATATTCGCGAAATCTGTGCGGCTTAGAGAAGTGTGCAGTTTCCGCTGACACTCTCCTGACGCATGCAGCTCGAGCGGATTTCAGCGGCTAGGTCCCATGCACGTTTTCTCCACTCGACATGACGGCACATCGTGATCCCGTGCTGACCGAACTTAAGGAGTGCAGTTAGGATGTGACCTCTGCAGGTGGTTTTCCGTAGACAATTGGCAGTTCTTATATATGGCCGTATGCAAAGCACCAAGAATCGTCCCTAGTAGGTCTAGAAAGTCGTATCTTAAATTATTCAAATGTCAGGCATCCATCTAACTGGACCATTTCTTCAACGGTCATTTGCGAACCGTTCAGCTCATCACGAACAATTCGCCATAACAAATGTCGTGCATCTATTAGTGCCCCGAAAATAGGAAGACCCAACCTTGAACTTCACGGGTTATAAACTTCATCTTCAGCGGCGATGTAAGGCAACGTTTTCTCTATGTGAATGATCACTATACCCCCCGAAACACGGACAGAAAAAAAGATTTCGGTCAACCAGATGGCATCGCGCGAAATTTATAGGGCCTGTTTTGCATGGTCCCTGGGCGCGCAAAAAAGAAATCCCTTACATCGATTTCTGGCAACTAAATTGCCTTTCTGTGATCAGCGTTGCTATTGTTTTGAGTATTGAGTTGAGAGGCCGGCTTCGCACTAGATGTTCTCTAACTAATAGAAATATTTTGGAGAGGAAAGGCGAACTCTTGGGTCTGCTACCTCTATTTCCTGAGAACGGGAACCCGGATCCCGTGATAAGTATTGCAGTCAACTGTGGGTTTCCATAGATACATCGCTTGCTTTTGCTATCCCGGAGATGAAGCTTAATAGCCAAATGCCGCGGTACAAGCGACTGAGGCTCGGCACTCTCATGGTTAATATACCCATTGCAAGACCAAAGTTGTTCTCCTCCTTTTGTGCAGCCATCGAACCTGCTCTACTAAGAAGAAAATACTGTTCATCAGGTTTACTAAATTTGCACATTTGAAGTTTAATTATAAACATCTTTACTTCTCTTTTTCTTTTTCTTTCTTTTGGTGCAAAATAGTATCGACCCCAAAATATTCTATAATTTTACCAAAGACATTTAGGGCTGCATTCAACGTCCTTTTAGCTTTCGCGAATTAGAACCTGATGACGCAAGTAGACTGATCCACTGAGTAATATTCGAATCTCTTAACAACGGATTGACTCCTCTTGGTCCCCGTACTCTATTTTCATTGTATCTGATATCCTGGGGTTGAACACTCAACCAATAGCTGCGAATGCTGATCGTGAAAGGGGGTTTTTGGCATTAAGCTTTATGCTACGTCGAAGATTGATGCCTATAGGTAGGTACCCAGCCACCAGCACTACTCTACTTATAAAGTAGTCTAGATACTGATTACTTGATCACTTATGGAGTATTACAGGAAACCGTTACGTCGACTTAAAGATCTGTGATGCCTGGGAAGAAGGATTTGGGGAAAAACACTCATAATTGGCGTGTGACTTCATACAGTAGCGTCATACATAACCATGATTTCTCAGCGCGATCAGCACATTGTTCACCCCACTAGCACCAATTAAGGCTCACTTGCCTCGAAGATGAGTATGCTTTGATCCGTGCGCACATCACTGTACGCCTATCTTCAACCCTCATGTAAGCTCAAGCCTAAATCCAGCTCTAATCCTAGATGAGTCAACCAATTTCTTATGAGGAATACATATCTTATTAAATTTTAATGCTTTAGTGCGAGGGGGAAGGTGGCCGAGGCCTTGAATTCTCCGCGCAAGACAATGAACTGATTTTCAATCAGGTCCTGACCTGCCGCACTTGATCAAGTACCGCGAGGCTATCGCTGCAAGTCCGCTTACGAAGGGAGGGGAACATGCAGTAGCTCTGAACGACAGAAATGCCTCGTCCATACACACATACTGAAGGGGGGCTCGTATGCCACTAATCTATCTAGGTTGGTCAAGACGAAGTCAGCAATTGCGAAGCACGCGGCACAGCCTCACCCATCTGCGGGCTCCGGAGACGAACATGGAAACCTCTAGGAGTTCGCACATAACTGTGCTTCCAGCTATGTTTGTTCCTAGCCGCTTTCAACGACTATTAAGCATTTGGCTCCTGAGAGTATTGCAAATACCCCGCAGCATCATAACGAATCGACACAAGTTTGAGGGAAGACCACACCAACAGCGCTTGAACCATTGACGGCACACGGCACTTGTTCAGATATCAATGCCACTGAAATCTAGCAAGAGGTTCGCTTGGACTATGAAGCCCAAAAAGAAGAGGTCAACGAAGCACAAGAGAAAGCGAGTCACAGGGCAGTCTCTACAGTATGAATCAAAGGAATCGAATCAATCGGATCAAATTGAGAAACAGGAACAGGAGCTTCCATTCTATCAAACAGCAGCTGAAGTTCTCCACATACCATCAGAGGAGGCCGGGGACATCGGTCGAACCAAAAAGAAACAGATGCCTCCAAGGCCGATCCAAGGGAAGCGAGGATGGGGTCTCAACCATCCCAGCCGGAAGAACCCCCTTCTGACATTGGAGAAGAGATGTATGAGATCTACAAGACAAAATAGAGCTCCAACGCCAGATGTGTCTCCACTCGAGCAACCTGAAGACCCCACATTAGGGGAATATTCAGCTGCTATCAGTAAGTTTCAACATCCCTTCCTATCAAGTGAGTAGCAATTTGATCAGATTCCTAGGGCTTTCCAAAGGCGGACATCCGGATACAAATACAAATATATATGTAGATATGTTTGAACCTCTAAAACAATATAGAGCTCCAACTCTATACCCACCCAAGCAACCTCAAAACAGCATACTATAGCCGGATACACTTGATAAGAGTAAGTTTCAATTTCCCTCCCTGTTAAATGACCAGCACTTTTAAGTAGTTTCTCAGGATTCAAGGCCCATCGTTCATCCTCCTTTCAATTTGGCGAGGTGAGGCTTATATATCTCTTTAGGGACAAAGTACAAATCGATTTTTGACTATGATGGTCTAGGTTTTCAAAATACTTTGGTCCGAGCCACGCGAGTTGGAATGGCCATACTCAATAATTGACCAACTGGGGCAGCCCCCGACAGAGATTCAAGAAGCTACCGTCGGTCATGAACACTTTTATTGGGGCGTACGGCGATTTGTCGTAGTGGGCACGGGCGGAGGAGATAGTGTTTGCGTGTAAGTTACTAAATAACGTTTTAAAATCAATCTATTAATATTCACCAGCCCCATCCTTACATACGAACGTAAAGGGTGTAGAAAGAGTACCAACCTCGAACGCCATGCAATTGTTTATCAACCACCACAAAAGCCAACTCGAATGGCTAAGGAACCATTACTAGGAATGCCTCCCATACGTATACATTTCTACGCCGACGGAGAACGGTTGCATAAATCATCACGAATAAACTACGCTAACCTCGTTACTATTTGTCATGATTTGAAGGTCATTTGTATTGGTTCTGTTTACGCCGAAGATTTGGACGATGTGGAAGATGCTGTTGATACTTGCCGGGAGCAACGGAAACATCACCGGCAGAGGCATGATCACGGTAGTCGGAGGATATAGCTCAATCAAAGCTGTAATGAACCGATTTGCAAATCATAAGCACGTGCTCACTATCAAGGGGGATTGTACGAAGTATGTTCTTCGTGTAAGCGAAGCTGGAGGGGGAAACAGATGAGCTGGTCAAAGTGAATGGAGAGCATTCTCATCGTGTTTCTGAGACCTGAATTTATCTATACTGAGAGCTTGACACGATGTTGAGGTGTCGCAATGAGGTTGTCCATAAATTAGACCGGCAACCTCGAGAGAAACCAGTGTACGATGGCTTCGTGGCCTTGAGCAGCAGTCCAAGACAACGGTGTCCGACCGTATCTGTCTGGGATATTCACCTGGGCATTTTTGTCGAGAAGCATTCGTACAATAGTGTTGCGGCCATCCTTAATAGCCCACAGGAGCGGAGTTTGTCCATATCGAATAGCCCATGATGGTGGTATCTGGCCGTATCTAGTGTCTGGAGCATCTACCTGAGCATTGCTATCGAGAAGCATTTGCACAATAGCTTCACGCCCATTTTTGGCGGCCCACAATAGCGGTGTCTGATTGTATATTGTGTCCGAAGCATCGACCTGAGCATTGCCGTCGAGCAGCAGTCGCACGATTGCTCCATGACCGTTTCGAGTAGCTCACAATAATGGCGTCTGGCCGTCGGTATCTGGAACATCGAACTGAGCATTCCAATCGAGATATGTACTCACGACACCGTCGTGGCCATTTGCCGCAGGGTGCGGCAATGGCTGTCTTGAACATGAGTGTCTTCTCTTTTCAATGTTGTTGTTTTCATTACGGCGCTTAGCCCCAAATAGGTCACCAAGTGAAATGCAGTGACCTTTGTCGGTTCTTGTTCAGAAGAGCTGGTCTGCCTGTGATCAACGAGCAGCGCTTGGCCAGATGCCTCTACATGGTTTGGCCGATTCAAAAAGCACCTGACTGACTCGAATTCTTTCTGGCATTTTGCATGATGGCCCCAGTAATAACTCGAGTATTCATAGAGGGCAAAACGAGCAAGCTTGATTTTCAAATCCTGCTCTTGTTGACAGGGACCACTATCAAATTCAGGAAATGATAAATAGGTGAGACAAGTATCTGTGGTTTTAGTTTGCGCATCTGGAAAATATCGAAATTATTGCGTTTCAAAGAACTCCTGGGTTGTATAGTGAGCCAGTCGAATAGAAATTGCTGTTTTGATCTATAGTAAGTGATATATGACAGGATGAAATCATATACCGGAGATCTGGAATGTTATCTTCGAGGAATTCCAGTTTGCCAATTTTTATACTAAGCGCATGTTGAAGCTCGATTGTTGTTAAGGGTCTTTTGGCGTAGAGAACCCATATTAACGTTTGAGTAGCGACTTCTTTTTGGTCTTCTGATTGTCTAAGAATGCGCTCCATGGTGCTTGGATATGCCTTGGTGTACGCATTACTTCTTGCGGCCAATGTTATTAAGGTCTCCCGGAGTGTTTTTTTTGGAGATCTTTTGTTTATGAGAGAGTTGAGGTGAATTTTCGCTAGCAGAAACCTATGCTTGTTAGAGTGACGGTACTGAGACCTGTAATGTATACGTATATTCTATCCATAGCTTCCACGATGCTATTCATGATCTTACTCAATAATCCTGGGTTGTAACTAATAAAAGCAGGAATATTATGTATATTTCCGCTAACGAATCTTCTTATATCTCCTTTAGTAACTTGTATTTCTACTGAAAGGAAGTCTTGAAAATTTTCTACTACGTGCCAAACCGGACGAGAAGTTGCTAGTATATTAATCCCGGCAATTCGGTTAAGCTCGATTAACTCCGATATGAGTTCTTTTCGGCAGCTATCAGATGTCTGGCATTTATCAAGGGCATTAATAACTATAAAAACCCTCCGAAATAGCTCAGCTACTGAACGAAGTGCTCTAGTAGCTTCCTTAAGAGTTGGCTGAGTACGTTTTTGATGCGCCACGAAGTGGCTAGCAGGTGTGGCTGGAGGGGGTAGCCCCTTTGGGGCTATCATGGTAACACAACGGGAGGGCATTTATGCCCGTTTGAACCACCAAAAGTTGTTTTGGATTCTGTATCTTAATTTTACTCTTCATATTGAATACCAGGTCGTATCAGTTTTGCTTAATACCGATCGAATAATTCCTTTACACACTCGGGTAACGCTGTCACTGCTTGGAGTAGCTGTCTGAGAAAGCTCAAAATAATGTCCTTAAGCCCTTGTTTATCCCGACACTGGAAATTGTAATAGAAGAAGCATACTGCAACATCATTCTTTTCTTTCGTATAGAAAGTCTCCTATAAGTCCTTTATTATAATTGAGGACATGATGATCTTGCTCGCGCTAGGGATTCTATGGCAAAAGATTGCCTCTCCCCTTGTCGCTTTCTAGTTAGTGTATTCAAGTAAATCGATAAGCTATTGACCTGTCCCTGCTTGATGCTGGCGGATGAAGAAGGACTGTTCGGTGTCGGGATCGATTGGAGTAAGCCAGTCGAAAATGGCAATATTCTGCTGTTGATCTTGTAGCTCCACAATTCTGGCGACGTTATCTCTTACCTAGCTCATAATATGCGAATTAAGCATCATAATGTGTGAAGTGATTCGGCTCCTCAGGTCGTGAACCTCATTAGGTTCCCACTGTAAACGTTCCCAAACTCTTTTAACACGTTTATGGTGACTCTCGTATTTCGTGGTCAAGCTGGGATATTTGTTCAATTCCATCTCGGTGTCCTATAAGACACGTCGGCAACTTTCGCGAATGTCGCGCAGGCTGTCCTTCTCCGCTCTGGTGATTTCATGTTCAATAGGGAATATGTCGACATCTTACAGGATGATGGCTAGGTTTCTGATTCTGTGTAAAATAATCAATTAGTAATAAGTACCGCAAAACGGGTAGCGACTGGACGCACTTGGCGGTTATTTGCTGGAACTGATCTGGGGCACCTGCAAAATCTCTTCGGACTTTGTGCGCAAGCTTGATGATTGCGATAAAGTCACCGGCACCAAATCCGAAGCTCATTGTCAAGTCTCGACTGCCAGAATATCACAAAGTAGCAAGATATGCCATGAGCGCATCGTTTTGGGGTGTAAATTGGGTTGATCGCTGACTACATGTAGATAGGCTGGGGAAAGGTCTGGTGGCACAGTCCCCGGGCATAGCCATGGTGCAAATTGCCCCGCATCTTCCATTACTGATTACTACTAGGTGGGTATGAGTATTGTCCGGATGTACCAACCAGGTTTACATAACCGTCGTAAGCTTGTATCGTAAGATTCAAGTACAATCTACTAGGAGAATAAAATACGGTTAAGAGAAATGTTGTCTCATTTGATTACATATATCTTAATGCGTTGCGTTGACTAGAAATATAGTTTTAATTGATTCCAGTACCTCTTAACTAGTATTGACCTCGTGTGGGAGGGTTCAGCCACTGCCCCTCCACCTGAATTTCATCATTGGCGAAGTTAGAGCCACTACCGCTCACCGTGTTTCCATTTCGTTTTCTCAACAATGGTGAAAGCGAGCCAAAGTACGAGAGGTGGGTTTATGTTTATCATAGGGGATGGGTGCTTTTCTAGATGCATCGATGTTGACTTAGGGGTTTGACGTGTCTGAGTCCTATATCGCAAAATCAGTGGGCCGCATATTCTAGTGTGAGTGAGATGGCATGGAGCCCCGGAACCTTGTGGGCAACCATATGGGACGGATTAGGGGCACCAATATACATCAGTCCGTCTTGCAGTATTAAAAGGTTTCCCTGCGTTTGCGGGTTTCTATAGTGATGAGACATAGAGGATTCGCTTTTTGACGGCCGTAATTAATTTGCACTTACCCTAGGTTTTCGTTCACACTAAAATGGCGTGACCCAGCATCTTGGGTAATGTAACTTTAGTTTTTGAAGAATAACCTGATATCGCGTGGGTGAAACTCTCACATCCCTCGTCCAACATTGGTCAACTGAACCCCGATTTACATGATGGCTGTCGGTCTGTGTTCACGAGTTGTCCACTTCGCATCCACTACGGGACTTCGCTCATCGCACGTTTTGTCCTGCTGGGAGGTGGGCGTCAGTGCGCACGCTCCCTTATCTGCTTGCACCACTCATTGGCCACTCCAGCCCTACAGATCCTGGCCGTAGTATCCCACGATAGGAAACCATGACGTCTCATCAGCGCACGTCATGCGGACTGCTGTCGCGACCAAGAGACCCATGTAGGGTGGTCAGAGTTGTTTTTCGATGCTCTACACGCGGCTTTTACCGTCAGTGTTGAACGGAGCGGGGAGAGGTGCTGGCGTCGGTGCGCTCATGTGGTGTACTTCAACCGCACGGTGCCCGACTCGCACCTCTGCGACTGGTGGTTGGGTTCGTCAGCCCGTACTGTTACGCATTGCTAGAATTGCATCGGAATCGATGTATCAGGTTCCAAAGGAAAAGCTGAAGAGATAGAAAGATCAATAACGACACCGCAGCCATGAAACACAAACCGGTCAACGCCCAGCTCGCCGACAATCTCGGCACGCTGATGGGCGTCGACGCCAGCAAGAAGCGCAAAGAAAAGACGCCCCACCACGTGAAGCCCGAGACTGCAGACGGGCTCTCGAACCTGATGGGTGTCAACGTCAAGCCCACGTCGCATGAGAACCAGCTGCGCGGGCGCCAGGAGTGCACTGGGAGCATGGACAAGAACAAGGCCGATGCAGTTCTTGGCGCCGACGTGTCGGGCGGGAAGAGTAGGGATGGCTCCCGTGGTAAGTCGTGATAGTTCTTGCTGTAAGCCGACGGCGATTGAAGTGCTGATGATGCAAAATAGAAACCATTGGTGGCAAAGCTAAGAAATTACTGGGCGTTTGATTGAGGAGTTCCATTTATCTGTTATTCATTACGGAGTCTGACGAGGAAGCGAATTGGTGTTTCGGGTTTGAGAGGAGAGCTAATTGTTTGAGTGATACCCAATGGGATACGTAAGGAGGCAGACGAGGCAGGATGATAATTGGATGGCTATGTTCGTATAATCAAGGTCAGCAGTGACGAGATGGTTCTGGACAATTGGAGTCATACTAGAATGTTTCATCTTATTTCAACTAACTCTTAAATCTCGTGCTTCTAAATCATGCACGAGAGGTATCTCGGCTCCAACTCCGGTGATGAACACATGTGTATCATTCCCAAAGCTACAACTTATATGGATTTCTTCCAAAACCCATCTTCTAGGCACATATGTGGATGGTTCTAGAAGAGCCACGAGACCCATCTCCGGTAGAAAGTGGAACCTCCATTCTCACCCTTCTCCGCCTTCTTCGCGGCCTGCTCAGCCAAGAAGGCTTCCTCTTCACGATCGATGACGTCCTTGCCAGTGTAAAAGTCGCACTCGTGAGGCCGGACTCCCTTGCTCTTGGTGGCGATCTTGTGGCCAAAGATCAAGATCAGGTAGATCGGGATGCCCAGATAACCAGTGATGAAGGTCGGGTAGTTTGCCTTGAAGTCACCAATGAACACGTCGTAGTTCTTGGTCAAGGCGATTAAGACGCAAAGGAACAGCGCGAGATACGAGCCCCATAGACCCAGCGGGGCGACATAAGGCATAACACTGTCGGGAATGTTCTGAGCCTTGCGGGCGCGGCGGAACCAGATGTGGGTCGTCAGGATCGAGATCCAGGTCAAGAGGCCAAAGATGGTGGTCAAGTTGACAAAGTAGCCGAAAACCTTCTTGGAGTCGTCTGATACGTTCATGAAGGCCAAGCAACAGAAGCATGCAGAAAGACCGAGCGCAAAAATAGGAACGCCGTCCTTGTTGGTGCGTCGGAAGAGGGCGGGGGCAGAGCCATCGGAAGCAAGACCATAGAGGGTTCGGCTGGCGATGTACAGATCGGAGTTGCAGGCTGAGAAGACAAAGAGCAAGATACAGGCGTTGAGGATGTGGTCCAGAGTATGGATTCCAGCCAGCTTAATGGCCACGACGAATGGCGAGGCAGAAGCGTTGGCGGTAGAGCTGTTGGCGAAAGCGAGATCCTTGGAGTTGTAGGGAACAACCATGCCAATCAACAGGACGGACAGGATGTAGAAGACGAGGATACGGAAGAAGGTGAGACGAATGGCACGAGGAATCGTCTTGCGGGGGTTTTGAGCCTCACCGACCGTGACACCGACCAGCTCAGTACCCAGGAAGGCAAAAGTGGCAGTAACCATGGTGGACCAGAAGCCCAAGAACTTGCCCACACTGTCGTCCCTGATGTATGGGCGGAAGGCACTGAGAAGTATTAGCAATGCTCCGCACGAACTTGGACGAATAACACTTCACTTACCCCGGATCCTGCCAGTATCGGAATCCAGTGCGGTCATGGTTGGGTCCACCACCAAGAGCAAGGACCAGAGTCAAAATAATGATACCGACAATGGTGACCACCTTGAAACTAGACAGCCAGAATTCGAATTCACCGAAGAATTTGATGCCAAAGTAGTTTATAGCAATGATGAGGACCATGATAATAGCGATCCATACACCTGGATTGACCGTCGTTCTCGGCACCCAGTATTGCATAACCAGGGCGAAAGCCGTGAGCTGATTGGGCGTGACAATGATATACTTGATCCAGTAGCTGCATCGCAAGAGTATGGTCAGCGACTATTCTCAATCCGTCTTCGAATTTTGGTCTCTCGCGATTTCAACGGTTTTGCTCCGTAGCACTGCTGCCCCCCAGCAGCCAAGCCGATGGAACTGGCGCGGGGCATTTCAACTACCGGAGAACCACCAAAAATCGAGGAGCTAGCACTAGCAGATAGCGAGCGAGCACTTACCAATACCCCAGAGCAAACCCCAAACTGGGGTCGCAGAACCTGGTCGCATATCCCGTAAAACCAGCACTCATCGGTAGCCAGGCCGCCATCTCGCCCAGCGCAGCCATGACGAGGAACACGATGAATCCGACGAGCGAGTAGCTGATGAACACGGAGCCGGGACCAGCCTGGGCCAGAGCCTTGCCGGTACCAATAATCAGACCAGTACCAATGGCACCACCAATGGCAATCATAGTAATGTGTCGCGCCTTGAGACCGCGGTGCAGCGACGTATCGGCGGAGGTCTCGAGACCCCGGATGTGGCCCGTGTGATCATCGCCGGCACTGGCGTGGTAGGTCGTCTTCTCGGCATCGTAGGCCGGCGGCGCCTTGTCGGAGGAGGACGAGCGCTGCATTGTGAGCTGCTTGTTGCAGTGTTGCGCGTGTTGCGCTTGCGGTCGTTGGGAGTGTGTCGAAGTGGGTTGGAGCTCTTGGGAGGCTCGGGTGTCGCGATGCGGGAGGCCGCTGTAGTATTTCAATGTTTTGACGACCGACGAACTTTTTTTCTTCTGCCAAAAAACAACTCTGGTACGAGTAAGACAATTGTGCGCTTGATGCCTTGAGCTGAAGACCAGAGGGCTGCACAAGCTTCGATTCACCAAGCCTCGGTAGTGAATTGAGGGCGGCACGGATCCGCGAGACACAAGAACTCGAGATTGGGAACAGCAACGTACGACACCGACGACAACCGCTCCTGGATGCAGTGCGAGCAAGCTCGCTCTAATAAGGGAATTTATTGGGGTCACTCATCCCGGCCCATGGCCTTGGTTCTTGGGAGATGGGAATGGAGATGCGTCGCCAAGACTCGACCTACCCTTGCGGCTTGACCGAGATGCTCACAAGCTGCAAGCAGTCTTATCTTTCCCCATGTGTCACTTGTATTGAGCATTCACTTGGGCGAACATGCGCACGCGACACTTCTGACCAATTCACAGACATAACAGGGTTTCGCAGCCATGGACCGCCCATTTGTGCTGCCGGTATGTAATACCAAGCCTCTAGTATCGCGCACTTGCAACGTTTGATCCGCGTCGGTATTCGAGTCGGGCTTAGTGATGGACCATAAGCTTTCCACCACTCGCTTCCTGGCTTTGGTTTTTCAGTGCCATACTCGGTAGGTATACCCCGCGAACAGCCGCCAACCGCACGGGACTCAGCAGTCAGCAGAAAAGAAACGAACGCCGTCCGCCTGGAGAAGAACGGGACCCAGATGGCGAGTCGCGCCCGTTGCCAGCTTCTCCATCCAGCAAGGGTGCGCTGCTCGCCCAGCTGCGCCACCAGCGCCGTAGCTGGCTAGCTGGTCCGTCCGCCAAGGTGCCAAGGCAGAGCCCAGAGCTGGCCACCCATGTTCCGCTTAACAATATCCGTTTGTGCAACCAATGGCTGTGGCTTCGCATATCAGGACAAGACCTTTGGGAGGACCCTTGCTTTCGTATCCTTCCTCGATCTTACGGGCCGAATTTTCATCACCAGTCAGTCTAGTGGGCGATACCATTAGGTATTGCGCCTGGGCGGGATAAGAGAATGGAGAATGGGCGAAAAACCTCTATCAGTTGCATCATGTTAATTCAAAAATTCCCGAGTTTTATCAGACCATCCTGACTATTTTTTGTTTGTCTTAACTTGACCTATCTGCAGCGGAACAAACACTTCGTGATATGCTAATTGGTCCCACTACTCCCAAGGCCGCCCTTCGAACGCCTCCCAGCCACATCGTGCAACAAAAACACACGAGCTTTTCTATACCCGCCTCTCTACCTGTCGCTGCCGCAATGTAACACGATGAACACTGGCACGCGGCGTGGAATGGCAGATGACAATCCCAGGTCCGCACTAATGGAAGAGCACAGTTGTGTTCTTGGCTTCAGGTGGCTGATACGTCTCGCTCTCGAACTGTGGGGCAGCGTTAGCTGTCAGCTTGGGCGGAATTCCAGGCTCGGGTCTGCAGGTTGCGCAGGTGCGGCTGACGGGTGGGACAATTATATGAACTTACCTCGAGAAACTCAGTAGCCATGATGATCACCATGAACGCCTCGGCCAGGTCCTGTATCCTCTCGTCTAGCACTGCCTCCATTTTACCACCGCTGGCCCCGATCCCAGCGGACCGCTTGAGAACATGCATAACCAGCATCCTATGCTCGGTCAGGAACCGTCTGCCTTGCGCGACATTGTGGGACCCGCGGCTGACAATGGCCGCTCCAATGATGCGAGACACCTTTACAAGCAGGGCGTAATGGTTCTCCAACGCCTTGAAATCTGACGAATTGACTTGCAGCTCTGGATCCGCCGCAAAGAGGCCTGACGTCTCTAAAGAGCGGAACAGATTCGCATGCAGCACATTTTTAGCACCGTCGCGCGTCTGACATAGCTGCAGAAGCAATGCCAGCTTGGCATTCTGATAGTGCAATATATCGGGGTTCCCTAGCACTCGTTAGTTTGCGGCACCGAGAGGCTTTCCTGGACGCATTAACTTACCACTTGCATTCACGAAAATCCAATCCTCCATCAAGCTGCGCAGTGAATCCACAAGGATGCCGATGAAGTTGAGCCGATTAAGCATATCCACAACATAGTTGTCACTCTCCTGCCTGCCTAGGTTGACAAGTGTGCCCAGCAGGATCAGTGCGGCTGTCTGACAAGCAGGGTCGCCACCATAGGCGTCGTCGCAAATGACATTCATGAGCCTTTCGCCGAATACCTGGATCGTCTTGGCAGTCTTTTGGCGTCCCGACAGGAGGCCGGACCCATGGTCGACGAGCGCAGTGATGTACCGGTAGCATATGCTGTAGTAGTGTGTCCGCAGCTCAGGGGTTCCGGACCACTTTGCAACGGCATTCAGACATATCTGGAAGAGCTGGAAGAGCTTGTCGCTTACTAGACTGCCGATAGCCCGACTCTGCTTGTCTCCACCTGACATCAAGCTAAAGTCGAGATTGAAGATGAGCACCTTTGCCAGTTTGACCAGTTCAAAAGCGGCGGTTGCGTTTTCCGACCCATAAAGTTCGAGACTTGGTAAGATGGCCTGAAGAACTTGTAAAATGAACGATACCCGATTGGTACCCTTGAAGTCGTTCGATTCCGTCATGACCATGAGCAGTTTTGTCCAAGCTTTCAAGACTTTATGATTGCGAGTATTGACCTGCTTGAAACGATTCAGGTATCCTGCATATAACTGGATCTGCTCTTCTTCCACCTCGACGAGGGCCAGGTCTTGTTGTGGAACAATTTGCCCAGATAGTCGTGTCGCATTGCGTTTCAATAAAATGATTTCTTTGACCTTGACCAAATTGTACAGCGAATCCCCGTCATCATCCTCAAGACACACCCTGATATCAAGGTCTCGGTACGCCTTGAGCTCTGGCGGATCTGTCACAAATTGGGTTTCTTGGGGCAGAAAATCGTGAAACTCGAAAATCGAAGGGACTTGAATGGCATCGCCACCGTCCACCGGAATTTGGCCGCTCAGCGCGTCGAAAACCCGGCGCTTCAATGCTGGCAGCTGACTTTGAGAGACACTACAGACCTCATGAGTGATGTACTCCAAGGCCATTGCTCTTATCGAGAGGTAATCCACGTAGCCATGTGCAGCGGGCGCGATAAGAAAATCTGGACCTGCAGGCTCTAGTCCGTCCCATAACGAACTTGGCTGCACTACCAGGCCTTGCAAAAGAGCGTGAAACAAGAAATCGTTCTCTCTGAGCTGCTCAAGTACGATATGTGATGATAGGCGAGAAGTCCACAGAGCCTGGAATATACGCATAGCCTTGTACTTCAGATCGATGAGCCAAGTTCGTACAGACCCTTGGTCGTCTGTGATCGGAAGTTCCACAGGAATGCCCAAGATCGAGTGGAACAGAGCAGTACCCTGCGCGAAGGGGCTCCCAGGAGCAATGTCAAGTGTACCGACTCCGCATTGAAAGCCCAGGAGCAGATGAGCGACTGTCGGTTGGTCTGGATTTGCTCGAATGCATGCATACAAGAAGTCCAAGATATATATCTTGGTTTGATAACTCGTCGACTCGGCTTGTCTGTACATGTCGAGCGGAGTCCCCATTTCCGCGATGAAGGAACCAGCTATAGACTCAGAGTACCCATTGTCCTCAAGGGCCACGATGGCCTTGTTACGGCGCGAAGGTCTGTTAGAGCCATGCTGCCAGGCAGAGATTATTCTGGAAGAAGTGGAAATCTTCTCGAGCAGCTTCAAACTCGCCAGAGTAAGGTCGGCATGCCCAATACCACAGTAGCTTCCAAGGTCGGATATGATGTTCAAGCTTGTCATGAGTCCATCCTCTATACTCCCAAATGCACAGTTAGAGGCAGGAGTAAAGACGGAACGGCTTTGAGCTCGTGCCTGAGACTTGAATAACGGCCGCACAAGGTCAAGATAGGTAGGTTGCAATTCAAGCACCTTCGTAACCAATTCCACGGCACGGAGAATGCTGAGTATCAGGGGCGAGTCTGGAGCTGCACTGCCAACTTCGGTTGGTTCCTGGTGAATGGTGCTGAGAAGGGCCTTGATGAAGTTTGCGTCGTACATCCATTCCATGATGCGTGCAAACGGGTGAAGTGTGACGTAAGTCGCCAGGTCTTTGGGTGCTATGGCGGAGTCAACCGGGATGTTAGTCTCATTGGCGAAAACAATCAAGTCTTCGTTGAAGGTCGAGAGGCATGTAAGCGCAAACTCGAGGCATGTATAGCGTAGAATACGTTGTTGGCCGATATCTGAGGAATCCTGGGATCTTATGCCAAAGACATGACCTAAAGCAAAATCGACATACGGCTCGATGCCAGGGCGCACTCTGGTTGCAACCCCAAGGCTTTCAGAGAACGGAAGAGTGTCATTCAACAGCTCGTATCCCTCAGGTAGGCATGAAAGTGCAGACAATAGCTGCACGAAAGCGCCCACTTCTTCGTGACGTCGGCTCATCTCTTCAAATAGAGATTCCATAATTAGAGAAGGCGTCTGGGGGGTTGATGCAGCCTTGCTGACACTAGGTGAGATGAAGGCTCCACTGAGACAGGCGTCAAGTTCTGCCCAAATGTCCATACTCTGATCGAGCGTTTTCCGTGCAAGAAGCGCCCGGACAGCGTTGAATGCGCATGCTCTGAGACGTTGCGGGATATGACTGCTGATCAGTGCAAAAACTAGATCTAGTAGATGCGGCTTTTGATGTTCAAGAAGGAACAGCCGCGCCACATCGCTGTTTGAGGCGAGTTTGGCAATGAGACGAAGGTAGCATTCGAGCATCATTGCTGATTCTGGTTCAGTCTCAGCTTGCTCGTGGTTGAACCTGCCCGCTTTGAAGCCTTGAGGTTGCGCTTGCACATTGGGCTTTTCACGGATCTTTTTGGTGAAGTACTCCAGTTCCTTGAAAATCTGAGGCCAGGTGAGCGACAGCGTCTTCCTCATTTTTCCAGAGGCGTGAAAGCCGTCATCCAGCAGGAATTCGTGGGCCGATGTCGCCGACTCAGCATCCTCGGACAGGGATTGCAGCATCTCACAGAAGGCACTGACAAGAGGGGTCGAAGCTCTTCTGGATGCCCATTGCAGAAAGCCAAAAAGGTGGCTATCGGGATCTCCCCAGAAGGCATCTGCTGCTTCTGGGCGTCCTTCATATGAAAACGCAATGATGATTAGGAATCTCTCCAGATCCAGGTCCTGCTCATGTGCGTGATTCATCTGTCGTTGCTCGTCCTCCTCGACCCGTAATTTCCGAAGGATGTCGGGCAAATTCGAGACAAAGGCATCGACAAACATTTCGATTTGACTCGCAAGTGCCTTTTGGAAGAACTCCGAGAATGGGACAGTGTCTGCAGGCAGGCCAGGGGTCTTGCGCTGAAGCCATTGGCGGATCCCAGCACGAGCAGAGTCCTGCCACTCGGAAGTCTTGACATCGGCCACGACGGCCATGAGCATATCGAAAGCCCCATCTTTCAATGCCTCGGTAAATATTTTTGCTCTTTGGGCATCCTCTGCATCTATATCGATGCCCTGCAGCAAAGAGCCCGCAGCATCGTCCACATACCAGCCGCTATACTCTGCCAACCACCAGGCTTTGACCGCCGCATGAAAGAAAGGCACGAAGCGGGTATCCTCGTCCGACTGCTTACAAACTATGCTGTTTAGTTTTCGGGCCTGCTCAAGGTCCCCGTTGCCCTCGGTTGAACCAAAAATAGTGATGAAGGCACCGAGAGCAGGAAACAGGTGCGCTGTAGAGTAATCGTATCTGTCCACATTCTTCAAAAAGGCGAAAAAGTCGACGAAATCTTGTGCAGTCGCGATACGCTTGTCGACTGCATAGGATAGAATGACAGAGAGGAGCTCATGTTGTTGAATGAGACTAACACGGGAGAACTCGATTGTTTCTCTGAATTCTGCCAGATCAGATTGCCCGAGGACGCTCGCCTTTGCAATCTGATCCGCAATGCGTTGCTGCCACGCCCGGATGTCACGCATACCAGCCATGCATCTAGGGACAAGTTTTTCGGCCTTTGCCGAAGGAACATTGCCCAGTATCAGCTCGGCGACATAAGCCCCTAGCCAGTCCTCAACCTCTTCCGGGACCTCGTCAATCTTAGATAACTCGAGAAGAAGTCTGATGCAGTCGAGCAGGTACTTCCTCTGCTGGTGGAAACGTATCAAGGCGCATTCGCGTCTGGAGCGACCCAGAACACGCTCATCGTTCTCCGTCTCAAGTATTAGCCGTGATGCTTCTAACTCGTCAAGATCGATCTCGTCGGCGACTTGCAGGGCCATTTCCTGGAACTCCTTGGTGACCTGGTATTCCTCCCCCGATATCTGTATTTTGCCTGCGCACATCGTCTCGTCAGTTCAGTGCCCGCGCCAATCGCCCCATTGCTGACCCACCTGATAGAACAGCATCTCGACCCTTTTGATTCCTCGATGGTTTATCCAGAAATGCAGCAATCTTCTCGCCGAGCGCATCCAATGCCGGACCGACGACCTGGGGAAGGTCGATGCGCTGATCTTTGGGTCTGTCGATTATGGACAGCAAGTCCCCGTGGAGCGACTGAAGGGCCTCAAGGAGGCCAGGACCAGCTTCAGCCATTATTATTGCACAGTTCTATCGCATTGTTGCGCGTCGAGGAAGTAGTTTGACGACACAAATGCCGGGGCGCCGCAAGCAGGCTGCGCGCTCGTTTCTCGGGCAATGGGGATCCAACGAGAACTCTGTCGACTTTTGATGGGGATCGAGAGGACGCCCCTTATGTTGCGTCGTCCTTGTCGGTTTCCTTTTCGCGATCGTGCCTCGTCAGCGAGTGTTTGGCTTTCTCTTCGTCGCTGTGCGCCTCTAACTTTTAGCCGATGGGTTGGAGGTACAACAATGAATGCAGCATGGAGCTCTGCTAAGGAAGCTGCAGTTGGGCACTTTTAAGTGGGGAATGCAGGCCTGGGGCTGTCAACAATATGCTACTTCGGGTAGGCGGTGAGGGATTCCACCACGCATTTGGGAGCTACCGGCGCGAGGCTGCTAATAACTCGACCCGCGCCAGCTGCAACTGATGGATACATGTATGTGAGACACCGTTGTCGTCCAGTTGCATATCATGTACTCAGGTCGCTGCATTATGTAAACTGTTGTAGATTAAGCAAGCGATCACTCGTTTTAATCTTCTATCCAAAGATACCTGTTATTGGTTCTCCCCTGTTCATTTTTACGCACAACGGACTGTGTTGTCATTTCTGGAAAATATCCCAGCCTGGTCCAGCCTCACTCAACTTCAACGCGATTTGGGGAATCGACCTTCCCAGGGCCTTTGGTGGACAGCCTCTCTCTAACCTCGGCTTAATGCTATAAAATCTTGACACGAGAGTATTGGACTACACCTAGGATGTCCGGTCATGTCTCTCATGTTGAGCAGCTTAGTTTTCGCCCTGACACTAGCTAAGCGAAACACCCGCGCTTCTTCCCTTGTCATGTTTCCGGCACAAGCTTAGCAGCAGCGCATCCTGACGCCATGCCGCCCAAAGCGACAGCCTCGCGGAGGCCGCGAGTAGAAACACTGAAGGAAGCCTTAGGTCAGTAGTTGTTGCAAATCACGATCAAACTCATACTGACATGACGCGGCAGATGCTATTGAGGCTGCCGGTGTACAAGATCGCCTGAGTGCACTGGATAGTGAGTGCCACACGCTTTTAGGTCTGCCACTCTTGGGGTGAGATCGTGTCTAACTAGTCGCAGATCTTATATATCTTTTTGGCAAGCACACAAAACTTGCAGAACCGTAAGATCGTCGTTATCACACCTACATGCGTCAACGAGCATACTGACACAGCTTGGCAGTCTGAATCTCAAAGATAGAGATTACCATAGGACCTTGGACGCACTCTTTCGATGTGCCGTTTCCGACAAGGCCACGTACTACAAACCCAAGAAATCATCCAATGCTCCACCGGCGGCAAGGCTTTCAAAGTGTGGAGAGGCATTACGGGTTGTTCTTGAACATGGCGGCAACAAACTCAAGCGCAAGACATTAATGGCTGTTGTCGACCACATCACTCAGACTCTGCCGACTGCCGACGAAGGTTATGTCCCGCCGCTTCTCCTGGAGTATATAAGAGCTCTTCTAGCTCTGCTTCAACATCCTTCCGCGGTCGAGTCCTTAGCCACTTATGAAGCGGATACATGGCTCGACTGCACAGACTTTATCCTTCAGATCGTCGATTGGCATTTGGAATCCAATGGGGGAAGCGCGACATTTTCTAGAGACTCGCCTGCCCCGGGGACACCGCAGACGTTCTCGCTTGCTGTATCGACACTGCGATCGACAGCAACGTCCACATCGCAGCGGGCAGGCCCGGGTGTCCATCAGAACGTCCTGCAAAACCTTCTCGAATGTGTTTATCTACTTGTGTCTGCCCCAAATGCCCCCGTTCTAAGGCGGTCGACGAGCATCACAAACACTACCCTGCAATGCATCAGAATACGCTCCCTGGGCCTTTCATCCGTTTCGCAGCTTGGCTTCTCCATTCTCAATTGTGTCGTGCAGGCCACTCAAACGGAAGATAGCAGGCATACCAACGCGCTTGTGGGCGAGGTTCTCCCGTTGATACGACTGTGGTGGCAAGCGAAGACGACATCTCAGGAGAACGCGCTTCTCAATAGTATCCAAGTCGAAGCTCTGAAACTGCTGTTTCAAATCCATCTCAACGTGGAGCATCTTGTGCAGCTCGGAGACGTTGATTTTAATGGGGAATTGGAGGATCTTTGTGATATGCTTTGGAATGAATATGCTCATCGCGACGGGCGTAGCCAACTTCAACAGGATGACCTGACATTTTCGACTATTCCACGACATCCTCACGCATTCGCAGTCCAGCTGTTTGCTCTACGCCCCTATAACGCAGAGGCGGAAAGGAGATGGGCTGTTATTCACATACTGGGTCTTTTCGAAGCCATGCTCTGGAAAAAGTCGCGATCTAAACACGACCCTAGTGGGGAAGACGATGAGCACCCGCGAAAGAGACGTAGGATTGCTACCGATTCCAGTAGACTGCGCCAGAAACTCCAAATGCCTCAGGACAGCTTGCGAATGACCGCCTTGCAACTGGTACCGTTCTTCATCTCACATGTTCAGATGTCTCTAAACGATGTCACTGAAACATTGTCAACACTCACCAGTCTTGTCAGCCACAAGAACACGAAACTCTCCGTTTGGGCCACGATCGCCAGTGCCAGGTATGTCGCCAATCGAGTTCTGTATTTCTACTAACACATGAATT
The DNA here is from genome assembly GCA_039778275.1 of Seiridium unicorne. Classification (NCBI taxonomy): domain Eukaryota; kingdom Fungi; phylum Ascomycota; class Sordariomycetes; order Amphisphaeriales; family Sporocadaceae; genus Seiridium; species Seiridium unicorne. The sequence continues at coordinate 73,322 of JARVKF010000416.1, forward strand.
TAGTCTCGCCTCCGCGCGTATTGCTGCAGATAATACTTTGTCGCCCATCTGGAAACAGCTTTGGTACATGGCAGCACGGAACTTGGGCATCTCAGCCAGCTGCCGTGCCTCGAGTGTTTTATTGAATGCGATTGTGTCGAATGACCTTGTTTCGTATCACGAAATCTCCGATGACATCAACAACATTATCACGGCCGCTGACGTGAGCGGACCTTCTGTAGTCGTGGACTCGTCGATTATCCTCATGACTAGATTATTGCAGCTCAGAAATTACAGGCTTCCAAGCGCCAGCCATGCCACATGCAGTCATGTGATACGTTGGTTATTCCTCAGATGGGATCCAGGTGAGCACCCCCCACTACCTCTCATCCATCTCGCATGCTAACTCATGTAGCTGACCCCATCTTCATCTCCGCCTATTCTGTGCATGTAGCGCCACTCGAAATAACCAATCTGTTCCGCGCTGCTTATGGATTGCCTGGCCTAATCTTGTCAGGCCATCCTCAGTGCATCAAGGGTCCTATTGGTGAGACTTGGAGCATGTTACAGGAACGAATCGAGATGGTCCGTTATTTGCTACTACTCGAAGAAAGCGAATCTACCACTGGAAACTCGGATCAACCATGCATATCGCCTTCTCAATCTGTTTCGCAGAATGCCGAAACTGCGGACTCGCATGCCATTAGGAAACTGGTGGCCGAACTTCTTCATCCCAAGGCTGAAGAACTACAAGCTTCGTGCGACAGCTGGTCCAAACGAAGCGATGGATCATCACAAATCACAGTTGACAAGTTTCGAAGTCTTCTCGATTGTCTTATTGTCATAGCATTCAACCTCGCCCATTTCAATGATTTAAAGTCCAGACATTCACAAGAGTTAGATGCCTCATTAGCCCTTATCATCAGGGAAGCCCTGAGTGTCGTCTGGTCTACGTCGGAAAGCCAGTCCTTCGTCGAGGCTGTATTAAAGGCAGTTCGCCCGTACCTGCCGTCGTGTAGCACGGAAGGGTTAGGCGACCTCTACCAGGACCATCCACAGGTCTTCACATTCCTCTCAGATCTATCCGAACTATTTCGCGACAGGCAGTCCCAACACTCATCGAGTATACTTGATGATCTGATGGATTTGGACGAGGAATTTGTGTCACAAGAGAGTCATTCGAGCACAACAGTTAAGAACTTTGACGTCTCTCGTCGGGATGCACCGTTACTCGACGCAGAGGCGTTCTATTACGACACCACCCAGAGATTGAACTTTTTGAACGCCATACATCGAGATCCAGGACAGATAGGACTTCTCCCTTCTACGTTCCTCACAAATCTCTTGTCGCTGTCCGATGAGGAGTTCCTATCCTGCCGCCTCCTCAACAAGGAGTTGTTCACTGGTGATTTCATCATTAGCCAGGATGATGCCACAAGGGTGACGGAACGACTCGGAGTCTTAATCAACGCGAACGACTTCTCCAGCTGCGAAGTTGCTCTGCATGCCTGCATTGACATTATCGAAGGGTTCATCGGCATTTGGACTGATGAAAGAACTGAACTACACACCATCGTGTGTCAACTTTACCAGTTCTTCATCGAGAAAGCACTCCCAAACAATCTCCTTTCGCCACGAACTCAGATAGCCCTGGCTCGGCTTCTATTTCGGCTCACCGAGATCGATGAGAACTTTCCCGAATCCATCAGGCTACCGACAACAATCAGCTCGTTATTCAACATGCTACAGCACAGCAGCATTCCCATCAAATTTTTCGTCGGGAAGAACCTTCATCAGATTTTCCATCGGTTTGTTCTCAAGACCCACGACCAGTATTGCATTGATGTTGTCAACCGCCTTCCGCTGGACCCAGAAGTGCCTGAAGGTATCTCATTGAGGCTATACGTCCTCAGCCAGCTTGCTAAGAAGTGGCCAACTCTTTTACGTCGATGCGTATATCACATATTTGAAACACCGGGGTTCCTTCACGAGTCCACAAAGCATGCTACCTATTGCTTAAAGGCGGTCGCAGCCAGTCTCAAGCTGGAAAACGCACAATCACTCTTCGACTTGTTTTCGCCACAACTCCTCTACACGTGGTTAAACACGGATAGCATTGAGAATATTCCTTTCGGGATTTTCGGCTTCCCGAAACTGGTGGATCTTTTGAAACGGGCCCAACCTGAAGCTGCCGCCATCATGATGATGCGCGGGCACGACACAGACTTCGCAAGCTTTGCCACTCTACTTGGCCTTGAGCCCGTAGAGCTTGTTGAAAGCTGCTTTTCCAAATTACTAGCCTACAGCATGGCCTATGACATCAGCATGCCAAACACGGAACAACACACCAAAGGAGAGAGTCGCATCAGGAAATTGATGGGCAGTCATAAGTTTCTCGATCATGTCTACATTGAGTTCGCTGACATTGTGGGTACCTTCTTCGGCTTGATCGATCAAGAAGATCCAATTGAGAAGTCGTGGGCCAAAGACGAAGACTTTATCACGGCGGCTAATACCATGGAGGAAATCAAGAATATCGGTCATTCTGATGTGGAATTATCAGGTAACCAACAACCTTACTTCAGGGCCAAGTACCTGACACGCGAGATCTCACTGCTGTGTCGTCGGACCGAATACGAAATGAAGGATCTTTTTACACCTGCTCTCGTAGTCGCAATTGCGAGGAGGTTATTCAATACGATACATCCGGCCCTAGGACCGCTACATGCCTGTTCCGTCATCCGCAAAGTTCGGGTATTGATATGCCTAGTGGGTTCACTTGCGTATGAATCGTACCCTCTCGAGATGCTCCTGCACTCCATACAACCCTATTTGACAGATCTCGAAAGTGCGGACGACGCGCTCGGTATTAGTCAATACCTGTTAACACGTGGCTCTCCAGCATTGAGCCGCGCGCCCTCGTTTGTGGCTGGGTATGCTCTGTCAACCCTTGCCTCCCTGCGTGTGTTTCTGGAGTCAAGCCAAGCGAGCACCACCCAAGAGAGTCAATTCAAAGCGACCATGAGCAAGGCGCAGAACTTTCATAAATGGCTGAGTCAGTACTTGGAGGAGTACCAGTCCCCGCTTCTACGTAATGAGCAACAGGTGGCCTCTTTCAGGTCCATCACACAATCTGCCGCCAATGTGCGGTCCTCGGGTAACGCTGAGCGGGGTACACATGAAAGTAACTTGCTGCTCGAGATTCTGCGGGATGAGAGCAGTGATAATGGGCTTTTGAACGGACCTTCCCGCGATTCAGCTCTGAGGATTCTATCTAAAGATTTTCGGATACCTGCACTCTCTCGTCAGGATGCTGTGAGTACCGACATCGAGGCGATAGAATTGGCAACTGCCGTTTGGAAGTCGTCACAATCTCAGCCAGGCAGTAAATATGACCAACATTACCGAATATGGGCAGGCCGCGTGATTGGGAGGAGTTTTGCCGCATCTGGCCATATCGACCGGAGCTTGCTTCAAGAGTCGGATTTATCAGGATATCTACGAGGGTCCTCGCGTAGTTCCACCTCTGAGCAAGGGTTATTTTCCTTGCTCCAATCGTTGACCTCTGGGGCGGACTGTTTCACGGCGGGGTTGGCTGAAGCAGCACTACGAAGCATCCTTTCGGAAGCAATTGGCCAAGAAGATAATGCTATTTTGGAAGCTTGCCGAAAAGTTATGTCTGAGCCGCTGCTACTCACATCGAATTGGGACAAGTATCGGACACCACCCTCAGACGAGCTAAAGGTTGATCCCATCTCTGACAGCACCGCGTTCGCAGCAGACGGGATTGAGGATCCATTATGGGCTCAGCAGCTTCTGATTCATCTCACCCAGTCTGTGACAAACGATCTTGTTCTTGCTGCTCTCCCCCAAGTTTTGTTCCACGTCAAGGATTTTGCACAAGATGCGTTCCCATTCATCATCCATTTGGTGCTTCTCTCCGAGCGTGACAAGCAGCAGACTGCGAAGAGGAACATCTCAACAGCCCTCAAGTCTTGGCTCAAGCTTCCAGCAACAAACGTCAAGGATCGACTCCGCCTTCTCGTTAACACGATTCTCTATCTAAGGGCTCAGAAATTGCCTGGAGAGCACTCCATTGCCGACCGCTCCCAGTGGCTTGATGTTGATCTATCCCTGGCTGCTGCTGCTGCTACTCGGTGCGGGATGCATAAGACGGCGCTGCTTCTTATCGAGTCATCCACAACAGAAAGATCCCGTCAATCTCGTCGAGCATCTGCCATCCGGGCTCAAGAATCCACGGATGTCTTGCTGGACATATTCGAGAACATCGATGACCCGGATGCATATTATGGCCTTCGGGATAATGCAAGCTTGGGTAACATATTAGCACGGCTCGAGTATGAGAATGATGGCACCAAAAGTCTTGCCTTCCGCGGAGCTCAATTCGATAGTAACCTACGCAGGCGAGACCCTGCCGCCAGGTCAGATGAACATCACCTTGTCGAAACTCTGAGCACCCTAGGACTGTCAGGTCTGTCTCATTCCCTTCTTCAAGCTCAGCAGAATCACGATGGTGCGCCCACGGCTGTCGATTCCACATTTACCAATGCTAGGAGGCTTGAAATATGGGATCTTCCTGTCCCGCCCTCGACGACGAGTCCCTCCGTAGCCCTGTACAAAGCTTACCAAGGTTGCAACCAAGCTGTTAGTCTTGATGGGATCAGACAAGCTATACATGACGGCTTCCATCAGGTCATGCAAAATCTAGTGAAGCGAGACGCAAGCACAACGCATGTTCGATATAACTTAGGTACACTAGCCGCTCTGACCGAAATGGACGACCTACTCAGCCTCTCATCATCTACTGAACTTGATGAGGTATTGGGAATATTCAGCGATAGGTCTCAATGGATGAAGAGTGGGAGGCAAGTTTTCGTATTGAGTCTCGAGAAGCTTTTCAATCACTAACTCACAGATCAGATATTCCGATGTAAGCCACTTGCTATCCACCAGAGGTACGACTCTGAGCATGCTTGGCAAAACCATCCAATCACTTCCGAGGAGCGATCTCACGTTGCGAGACACCAAGCTAGTAGAGGCACGGTCAGCGCTCCTATCCTCCAGTATCTATAGGTTTCACCATGCCCGACAGGAGTCGCTGAATATCGCAACCGCTTTGAATGATTCCATCGATCAAGCTGCAGATCTGGGTCTGACTATTGACGCCGCCGCCAGAATTGAAGTAGCCCATGCTTTGTGGGACCACGGGGAGATGCTTCCCTCGATTCGCATGCTTCAAAGCGTTGATGATGATTCAGACCTAAAGAAGCAGAACGTTGAAGTGAGGAGGAGCGACCTGCTTGCCAAGATTGGGCATCAAGTGTCCGTGGCAAGACTTGAAAAGCCAGATAGCATCCAGCGGAACTATCTTCAGCCCGCCCTCAAAGAACTCAAAGGCAGGATGGATGGGCCAGAGGATGGCAATGTCTACCATCAGTTCGCTATGTTCTGCGATGAACAACTCCAGAACCCGGATGGGCTCGAAGACCTTGCACGCCTGCAACACCTTAAACAAGGGAAAAGCGATGAAGTCACCCAGTTACAGCAACTCGTAAGAAGCGCCAAGGATTCTCAGGTCAAGGGGCGATACCAGAACCATTTGGCAAAGGCCAAGCAATGGCTTGACCTTGATGACCAAGAACTTCGCCGTGTCGAGCAGAGCCGCAGCGAGTTTGTCCGTCACAGTCTGGAGAACTATCTCCTATCCCTTATTGCTTCGGATGAGCATAACAATGATTCGCTACGATTCGCCGCATTATGGCTCGAGCGCTCGGGCGAAGAGTACACAAGCGAGGCCGTCAAAAAGTACATCGATAAGGTTCCGACTCGCAAATTTGCGCCTCTGATGAACCAACTCACCTCGAGACTTATCGATCGGTCTCAGCTCTTCCAGAAAATTCTGTTTGACTTGGTATACCGTATATGTCTTGACCATCCTTATCACGGTATGTATCAGGTATGGTCGGGTACCAAATCCCGCACCAATAGCAAAGACGATGTCGCCGTCCTTCGTCAGAAAGCGACGGAGAAGATCGCGAAGAAGTTGGCCCAGAATGAAAGTTCGGTCTCGATTTGGCGAGCAATTGACAAGACGAACAAGGCCTACCATATGCTGGCCATTGACCGAAACGATCCACGGTATAAGGCCGGACAGAAGATGCTAATCAAGGACTGTGCAGCTGGCAGCGCCCTCGTGACGTCACTCGCGCAATATCACATCCCACCACCAACGCTCCAGATTGAGCTTTCGTCCGACAGAGATTACTCCAACGTTCCCCACATTGTCAAGGTCGACCCTTCAATGTCTATTGCTTCTGGTGTTAGTGCTCCAAAGATCATTACGCTGGTTGGTAGCGATGGGAGACGCTACAGGCAATTGATAAAAGGTGGCAGCGATGACTTGCGTCAGGATGCCATAATGGAGCAAGTCTTTGCTGCAGCCTCCTCGGTGTTGAAGCTCCATCGATCCACACAGCAGCGTAGTCTGGGCATCCGAACTTACAAAGTCCTTCCCTTGACCGCCTCATCCGGTCTTATTGAGTTCGTTCCCAACACAATCCCGCTACATGAGTACCTCATGCCCGCGCACGAGCGTTATCATCCGAAAGACTTGAAGGGCTCAAGTTGTCGTAAGGAGATATCCCAGGTCCAGAGTAAGTCTATCGAGACGAGATTGGCTACCTATAAAAGAGTGACGGAAAGGTTTCAGCCAGTAATGCGGTACTTCTTCATGGAATACTTTGTCGACCCGGATGAATGGTATGCGAAGCGTACCAACTATACCCGTACAACCGCCGCCATTTCCATACTGGGTCATGTCCTCGGCCTCGGCGATCGACATGGCCATAATATTTTGTTGGATTCGGCAACAGGCGAGGTCGTCCACATCGACCTTGGTGTCGCATTCGAGATGGGACGCGTACTTCCCGTCCCTGAACTGGTGCCGTTCCGACTTACACGCGACATTGTGGACGGTATGGGGGTGACGAAGACGGAAGGCGTCTTCCGCCGCTGTTGCGAGTTCACTCTCGATGCGCTACGTGAAGAGACTTACTCCATCATGACGATCCTTGACGTTTTGCGATACGATCCTCTGTATTCTTGGTCAATCAGTCCCGTGCGTATGGCTAAACTGCAAGATACCAGACGAGACGGAGAGGCGGGCGACGATGCTGCAGCGGAAAGTGTCCTTGATCTGAAGAAAAAGAAGGGGGCAGAAGGGCTAGTGAACGAACCTAGCGAGGCTGACAGAGCTCTTGAGGTGGTCAGAAAGAAGTTGAGCAAAACTCTGAGTGTCACCGCGACTGTCAACGATCTCATCAACCAGGCGGTGGATGAGAGAAACCTGGCGGTGCTGTACTCTGGATGGGCTGCTTATGCATAATGTTATGCCAACACGGTCGCAGTACGTATAAACTTTGCTAGTATTGCACGGGATATACAAGAGGTGGATCGAAGGGCCGCATGGTAAGATACCCAGCTTATTGCAATATCACAAATCTCTTCACAACTTCAGATTAGTGAGTTTGTGGGGCAATGTAGTCGCTCCGTCGGATGCAGCATCACATGGGCGCTTTTTTGGTGCACATAGCATCGCACAACTCCTTATGCGACAAGTCGGCCAATCGCTGGTCGAGGTCTTGAATGCTTGAACTTCCATAAATGCCATATCGATCCTCGAAACTATGTACGTCAGAAAACTTGTGGCTGCCACAGGGCTGCATGTGCTGTCTTGGCGGGAGCGCTTGAAGCACTTCTAGGAATCTTTTCGTCTCATGTGCGTTCGACATCCGAGATGCCGGCGGCCTGTCAAACCCCCGCGCTCTGTTGTCACTTGCAGCGCACCCCTGTAGCGTGGTTTGTATGGTTACCACGAGGTCTCGAATGAGATGTGATCCCGACTCAATATGAAGCACACGTTTACTGGACCGTAGATCCAGAATCCAGGTAATCTTATTGAGCCAGAATTGAGATTGATTCAAACGTTTGGTTTTTGCATTATGCCGACGCTTTAGGAGCAATGTTACGATCAGTGCTGGTTTGATCCCCCCCCTAGCGGCAATCGTCCTGCGCTCGCGGTCGTACCCCTCCATGAGCACGATTGAGTTGCAAGCTGGAGATCACTGTCGCAGATCCACCCCTGACACTTTATTTAGACGGGAAAGGCGAGATCCAGCTTCCCGGAATCACACCACAACTCCGGCAGTCAGGTTTCTCGGCGCGCATCCACGGAAGAGAGCGTGTAAGTTAGTCGCACATGGGCTGGGGTTGTCTATATAGGTGGATTTGGTCCCGCTCCACGTAGAAATACATGTCCTCCGTTTTCCCAATTATTTCTTCCATTTTCACATGGGATGAATCAAGCTACTTTTACGTCATCTCAACCATATATCAATACTGGATTTTCTTTTTAATCAAGTGAAGGTCAAGGGATTTATCTATACGGCACCATGAGTTGCAGCAATATAGATGGCGACCTCGCGCCTTTTTGCGAGCCAGCGAATAATACTCAAGTCAGCCCTGGAGACAAAGTCATTGGTAGGTGATTTCAGCAGAATTATAGTCTCTAGAAGTCCCCACTCTCCTAGCTTCCTAAGTTAGTAAATGCGCTTCTCAAAACAATCACTAACAGCGACCGAATAGTAAAATGGGATTCCTCCTTCTTTGCTGACGCCAGCACCCTGATCCAGATCCAAGCCGACTTCAGCCCGTCGTCGGGTGAAGACGCGACACCCCTAGCCGATGACGGCTTCACGTCAAACTCGCTCCGCGCAACCACAACGTCGTACGAGTGGACCGTGTCGAGCTCCATCCTCAATTCCACCGACTCCAATGGGGTGAACGCGCAGCTCTACATCGTCGTCGCGACCAGCGATGGCGGCTCCGAGAACCGGACCCTGGGGCCTCTGGTTCGTGTCCTTCCGGCTGGATCGACGAGCAGCGAATCCAGCGCGGCAGGGCCGAACCTAGTCGCGATCATCGTGCCGGTTGTGGTCGGTGTGTTGCTGCTGATGGCGATTGCTGGGTTCCTGTTGATGAAGAGGCGTAATCCGGACTGGACGCTCAGGGGTATGGTGGGTATGGGGAAGCGTAATGGCTATGGCAGCAGGAAGAGCAGGAGCGAGAGGGCGGTGGGGGCGGGTGGTGCTGGAGTAGGGGGCGTGCAGATGGGGGATATGGGCATCAGTAGGCCACAGGATGGAAGGAATGTCTTTAGGGAGGAAATAAAGAGGCAGGAAGAAACCAGGATTTAAGCGACAGCATTTTTATTACATAAATAACCACAAAATAAGATCAAAATGGCATAATACTTTTTAAAAACAAGAGTTTTCCTATTATAACCAAAATGAAAGCTTTTTAAGTTATATATTAATAAAATTTAACTTATTCTTTAAGCTACTGCTCTACTATCTTATTAACATTATTAATAAAGTCGAGCGTGAATCTCATCATGTTCCACGAACCATCCAGTTCAAACACCTTGGGGTATGCCTCTGACAGGGACCCAAACTCCGACAATCATCCATTTCTCTTATTTTCCGGAACGCCTCTAAACTCCGTGAAGAAAATTTCCATACCGTACGTCGTCACAAATCGCCAGCTTTCTCCCTTTTTGAAAATTCTACTGTCATCACATTTCCGTCATTCTGTTCGCCCAATTACTCCGGGTCGAGACTTGTGATGCCCAGCATCGTATTCTCTCGCGAGTAACCATCAGCCTCAGCTGCGATTTAAAATAAGCTTCGCCTTGGAGCCACAACTGGTCATAATCCACGTCAATATGCTGAGGCCGGGGATCAAGAGCTTCTGACACATGGCAATAAACCGCATCGATATGGTTGACTTTGTGGCGATCTCGATTGACAGTTCCCTGGGCGTCAGAGTCAACCGCCGGCGTACTATAAGACGCTAATACATTACCCACGACTTGACCAGAGTGGTGCCATCAGCTCACATCCCAAGCACCGAGTACGATTCGCTTCTCCCAAGGCCGTTTGGATGGGACCGAGGCAATTGCTGCCGCCAAAGAAGTCAAAACCTCAGTCAGGCTGTCGTCTTTCTGTATGCTTTGTCATTGCCTATCTGTTATTAAGTTGATTTGCACGAATAATAGCGCTACCACATATTTTTCAAAAATCATCACTACGAATGTCTTCAAAATGATCTGATCGCGATTGGAGCACCTAGTTTGTCTGGAAATACGATGACTTGAGGCGTTGTTGAAGATGTGTTAAATCAGCAGAAACACATCTAGATCTATAAATTCTGCTGTATCCATTCATCTTCTGCTAGTTCCTTGGCGGAGCAGCGCTTTGACGGTTCCCATTCAACCATCTTTCGCATAAGTCGCAGAAAGCTCACTTTGTCCCGTCCTTCAAGTGTAATCTCTCTCTCCTCTAGTGGAACTCGATCAGTTAGCTGGACTTTGGCAATGAAATTTCCTAGACATCCAGACAAATTAGTAGGAAACAATTTGAAACCAACAGGTGACAAACCTTCTGGAGAGAAAAATTTATGACTCAAGCCACCTCGTGCGAGAAAATCAGGCGAGGGTTTCCCAAGGAGAGCAATCACCTCTGCGATGAGCGCGACTTCGATAGGTCTGAGCTTCAGGGTCCCGACCTGTGAACAGGTGTCCCCCCTCAAAGACATCCCAAATCTGTTCTCCCGATTATTAAACACTGTTAGGCTTGATGGCACTCGAGTGGACACCTTACCATACACCCTACATTCCATATATCAACGCTGTAAGTCCACGGTATCTGTAAAATAACCTCCGGCGCGCGATATATATCGGGCTGGATATCTTCGAGATGCTCTCCCTCGCCAGATACAGCTGAGCCAAAGTCGCAGAGAACGGGAGCACCCCATTCCTTGGGCGTTCTAAGCGCGCGTGAGGCGTAGACAGTTCTATCAGTCAACAGCTTTCTTGGGGAAGGATTCTGGAGTTCTTCTTCTTCGAAGGCTTCAAAGACCGAGTCGTCCTGAATTCCAAACATAATATTGTCTGCCTTGATATCTGCAATGCGTCGGTAAGGGCTATACACACAAGAAAAGCCCAGTATTTACCTGTATGTATAATCTGACATTCCCCGTGTAAGAAGTCTAATGCCAAGAAAAGCCGTTGCAGGATAAATGCTAATACGGGCGGAGGCAATTTTAGCGCTGGGTTGCGGCGCAGAAAATCCGAGACACTCTCCCATAATGGAGGATGGACCAAGCAGCGATGTTGTCCACCTGGCCCATCGACGCTGAAAGAGTCTAGCAACGATCTGACGGCATTGTAGCCAGGATGTTGCTTGGAACCCCTTTCCATGCGTCTGTAGGTGTTTATTTCGTCGTCTAGGTATTTCCCCATTGCATTGGAATTGACGTAGAGCTTCAATACAACGTGACGTCGATGACTGTGTAGTTTAGGTAACCAAGATCACTCAGCCGGGCGCCGTCGATGCGCTGAAAGAGTCATACCTAAGATCCCGTGCGAGCCACACGGTAGACGAAGCTCCAAATCCTAGTTTGCCCACAATTTGATATCGGTCTATGAATGTCTCTCCTATATGAGCAGGATAGTAGCGGGATGCGACATAGTCTGGGGATCTGGGTAAAGTTTGTGTTGCAAAAGGTGAGTGGCTTCCACTTCCTGGCGAGCGGAGATAAGGATCTCAGAAGTGCTGGTATCATCGCGCCTCGTCCGCAGAGGTTTGTGAAGCAAGGTAGACACGGTAGGTACGTTGTTTGGATGTAGTCCGCTACATGTAATGCTGGTAAGTCCAGCAGAGAATTGCAAAGGAAGTTGAAGTTGGACCCACTCGCTAGTCTAGTAATCGTTTAGCGCCACTACGGGGCGAACAATTAGCGTCCATCCCTCAACTAGAATTGGCCGCATATACGGTCTAATGGCCTTCATTCCACTAAGGATCAGATCTTCCATCGTTGTGAAGGGGGAGAAGCATTGAACCTTCACGGCTTATTCCTGAAAATAAGTCTCTACGTCTCCGAATCTACAACTCTTCAAGTTACAGCAGTAACAGTTCTGACTTGCTCAAGCTTCCCTATGTAGATAATGTGCCAAATTAGTGTTCGGTATTCCCAAGTAGAAGACCATATAACTCTAATTTTATCTGCGGACAGCAGGGGTCTACAGATTCAGTACCAGGTTGGAGCTTGCTTCAGTTTTGTATAAGGGTTTCGCTATAAACCTCAATGGTGTGAAATCCGTGATTTCTGGAAAGAGGGGGGTTCTATGAGATTTAATAAAGATAATCCCGGCCCGAGGATTTCGGTGCCACATCACTACAAGCTGCCATAAGAGCGGACTACTATTTTTAAAAGCAAACAAAAGTTAGAAATTCGTGGGCATTTGGCTCTACAGGATTAGACCTGAATGTTCGAGGCAACGATATATTGCGTGTGAAGTTTGGTTATTGTGAAAAAAAAACTACAGGGTGAGACAGGGTTCATCTGTGGTCTCGGTAGCCAAGGTGAAACTGTAATTGATCGAACTTGGCTCGACAGGGATTTTATTCAATCCATTTATATAATAACTGGATACAGTCCAAGATATGGCCGGGAATCGTAAATCCACTCGCAGGGTTGTGTGGCCTTTTGCATGTGTATCTTGGAATAGAAAATTAAATCTGGTATAATGCCGAAGAATGCAAGCTATAGGGTGGGTTGTGTCAGTTTTACTGCCCTGTCTTTAGAATATCACACGCTCTCAAGTTCGTTCAAATCCGCCCTAGCCAAATCATATGTATCAACCGACATCTCATCAGTGTCCCTGCCCATGCAACGCACTAGCTGCTTCGGCTCTCGTTGAGCTTCTTGCCCCGCCCGTTTAGCTTCGCGAAGCTGCTGTCGTGTCAAATGCAATACTTCAGGATCGTAATCTGTGAAAGCGTTCCATATTTCTCCCTTGAACTCTTGCCCATGAATCTCTGTGATCAATCGATTTAATTCCTCCAGGCTTGGCAGACATACCCAACCATATTTCCCAAATCGGGTCATCCCCACCGCTGTCGGTTGGTAGTCAGAAAAGAGGCTGAATAGTCTTGGGCAATTTGGAACCAAAGATATTAAATCTTTGCCTTCAATGCGAATCCTGGCTGTGAAAGGGTAGAGTTCTTTTGGACATGGACGAGTCTGGTTCCAAAACTTCTGCAACGCATCCCTGTCTCCAGCCCTGTCGCCATGACGATCGAATTGAAGCCTACAGCCTTTGCGTAGATTGAGTAGATTGACGAGCACAGCCAGCTGACGAATTGCATCATTTCCAGCATTATGATCACTCTTGCCCCGGACAGCCAAATCAGGCCGGAAAAACCCAAAAGCAAGAAGCGTATCCTTCATGCCAGGACTATTTGCGTTCGAAATTTCTGCCGTGATTTCCTGTAGGTCAACCCACGACGAGAAGTACTGAGTGATCTGGAAAAGGTGCGACGCAACCGTCTTGAACTCAAAGACGAGATCAAAGCCTACCAGGGCTAACGGGCTTCTGGATCGTTGCCGAATTGCCCGTAGTAAGCTGACTAGTGCAGTCTCACATTGTTCCGCTTCGATTTCCTCAGCTTGATCGAAATAATATTGGTCTTGCGACCTTTCGCGTCGCCCCCTTCCCTTAATTTTGATCCAATGACTTTCGACGGCGTTCTGTGCAAGAAAAGCTTGTGGGGTTTGGCCTTGAGACTTCAGATCCTCTTCACTTATGCGGCTGTCTGAGACAGGGGGGAAAAGGACAGCAATTCCAATCTCAGTGATACCAATACGCTCGTCTTTGGCGATCAGGCCTTCGAAATCTATAGCGACGAAAGTATGTTGGGACTTCTCTGTCAATCCATCAAGGTCTAGGATATTGTTTTGCCAGAGGGTTCCCCAATGTTTAGTCTTGAAAAGCCTGCAGGCTTCATGGTAGCGCATTTTCGCTGCTGTCGATGCTTTCTGTCGTCGGAATGATCGAGTCTCTGATTATCGAGGTGTGGTGGTCGTTGCTGCTGATGATTTCGTAATTCTCTAGAATAGCTCTGTGAGGCGGTTCCTGGCAAGTTTCAGATTGTGCGGTAATGAACGCCTCCAGATAACTCAACGGTCAAAAGAAACTTTCGCAACGCGCTGGTTCGGACAAGCTTTTGAGTTGGGCCTGGTCCCTCTGCAAACGTTACTGCAGTAATGAGTCAATTTTCACGTGCTCGTGTCTCCGGCAAAATGTCTGCGTGATTTAACAAAATGAAAGATGAAGTCTTACTTGCTCTCTTGGAAGGGTAATTGAGCCAGAAGAATTATCATCATGAGGTGCACTTGCTTAGACTCAGCCACGGCTTGATTTCTGTGATATTGTTAAATACAATGCAGGAAGGCTCCCGTACGAGCGCGGACGCTGTATTGGTATCACCACTGCCTCGGTATTCATGCTCAGGGCCCTCGGCTTCGGCGTGAGCACAAATCGACTACGAGGTACCTAGATATATTGACACGGGCCATAACTGCACTGAAGCTTTGTAAGCCTGCCGATCTGCACCCCGGTGCTCGATATACGACTTTATTGGATATGTACGTGGCAAATTTGCGCGATCAGTTTGTCCCCGCAGCAAAGCCGCTGTTCTTCACAACGCTTCTTGACGGGTTCAATAGTCAAGAATCTGAAGACTCTGGGCAGATCAGGTAGGACCGGTAAGTTGATTTTGATGGAAGTATCAAATATCTGGATCCCACTGCTCTGGGATATCCTCAAGGCGAGCCTGATGAATCGTGGCTGTCTCTTCCACCAGACCCATCATTACAGCCGCTCATCCCGGGCGATTTAACAGGATTTGGATGACTTGGTCAGAACTCTCTTGACGATATCTTATACATGGATTTAAACTCAGTAGAATTACGAGTAAATTCATGTGTTTAGACCGTATAGCGAAGGAGTAGCCGAAAAAATTAGAGACAAAACACGCTCGTGAGTATACATGTAGGCAGCGGATGTTGAGAGTTAATATATTAGCCAAAGGCAGAACAGACGTTTAGAGCCCTCGCATGGTCAACATTTAGCGGCTCCATATGCTTTGAGCCACGACCGTGGGAAAGGAGGATTGAGCCGCAATGTTTGGGCTGCGCCCGCCAACAGGCCGCTAATGCCCTGGGCACGCACCAAGGATACCTAGTCTAGAGATATAGAAATCGAGAGATATAGAAAAAAAAAAAAAATAAGACCATCTTACGCAACGTCGATCAGATCTGTTTGATATGGGTATCAATCGAAGGCTGGGAACGCCATATTACTGAATATCAGCTTTTAAAACTCAGGGGCCTCATCCGAGGGCATTAGCAGGGGGCTGAAATTCAGATTTCGTCACGATCACGTTTATAGTTACACGTTGTGGACAAGGATCAGCGTTAACGTTTTTCCGTACAATAACTTTAACCCCCGCAATCGGCGGGGGTTAGATGACAATCAAACGGTTAACAATCTAACAATCAACGATCGAGTAGTCACATACACTAAAAAGCAGCAGTCATTCAAAGGCTCCAGCACTTACTTACTGAAACCCCCCAATACTCACTGAGAAGCCCTAGTACTCATTTGACGGTGAAGCCGGATTACGAGGCTAGTCATATCATCAGCAGCTTATTTCATCCCATCAGGAAGCCCCTATCAACACGAGTGTACTTGACATTGACGAATCTGAATCCACTCGGCATTATAAGACAGCAGTACAGTCTAAACGTCTTAGCACGGCCACATCACCCCTTTCCAGCTTGTTTCCCGGCGTCCAGACGCCTCTATCTCTACTTCGCTGCTGAGCCCGCCCCTTGGCCACGAGGCAGCATTTCGTAATTATGAATTTATTTGATCTTCCCAACGAACTTGTTTTGCTTATTTTCGACCATTTGCCTACGTCTCGTAACTTTACTCGGCTGATGCGAACACGCTTTGTGAGCCGTATGTTTCACCCGGTACCAAGGCTGATACGAGCCACCAGCTGTTCCAGTGTTAACTTACCTCCTTATAGGTAAGTTCAGGGGTCATGTTGATGGAGTTGTCTTTCGTCTTCGACTCCTGAGTGGTCTCGTTGGTTTTCCCTGGTGGGTTGAGCGTGTTTTGCGCTACAGGCACGTAGGTTGGGTGGGCTATGTCGACGCCTACCTCGCGTATCAAGTTTCAAGGGAACAGTCTTTCGAGACGAGACTGGGGCAAATCCGCCGCGTCGCCCTGGCTCTCTGTGAAGGGGACGGCAGCGTGGTGGAAATGGATGTGTCTGCATGCATCGATATCCTCGTCCGCCTCGCAGCTCACAGGAACGCTGCGGACATGCTTGGGAAGCCTAACGACGCCAAGTCAGATTACACGGGCTCGGCTTTTGAGGCGGACTTATTTGTCGCCGCAGTTTACATGGGCTGTGAGGCCTACGTAGGGCGTCTGGTCATGGCGGGTGCCAAGATTTCGGGCACGGTCGCAGGTCCTTACGTGCACAGCGAGCTTTTTGGCGTCGCCTCCCGAGCAGCCACCCTTCAGGGACACGTTGGGATAATGAAGCTTTTCCTCTTGACTGCCGCTAATGATCCAGGTAGCGGCTTGTTGTTAAGGCCGTCGAAACAAGTCATCCTACGTGATTCTGCTACCTATGGCCACCGAGCTGCATACGACTTTGCTCTCGATATCTTAGCACGTGACTCGCGCTACGCAGCGGACGGCTTTGAATCTATCGTTAATATCACGCCATGGCCGGACGCTTATGAGCGAGCGGCCAATTTATTAGAGCCCGAGCCTCGACTGGAAACTCGCAGACACCAGAGAAGCGCCATCGTTGGGTTTCACGTCAGCATCACCCGAGGTCATGTCGAAATGGTGCGTTACTTTCTGGAAAGAGGGGTCAATCCAGATCCGGAACCCGAGCATTGGGGTACCTACAGCCCATATGGCCATATCGCACCCCTACACGCAGCGGTCCGTTGCCACAACGCAGAAATTACGAGGCTTCTTCTCGATGCGGGCGCAGATCCTAATTGGTTTCCGTCCCACGCGACAGTGCTTCGGGTGGCAGCGTGGGCACGCAATGCCAGTATAGCCAAGCTACTGCTAGAGCGCGGTGCCGACGTGAATGCGGGGTTTCCTCCCCCAATTGTTATAGCAGCCCTGAAGGAAGACGTAGCTATGTTTCGCTTGTTACGCGAGCATGGGGCCAAGCTCGATACGCCGGAGACAGGAGCCTGGGCGATGGGCTTGGTCAGATTTCATGGCCTCGATTCGATGGCGGATTTATTAGTAGACCAGGGAGTGGGTCGAAATTTGGCATTCCATCACGTAGCGACGGAGAGAGAGTTTAAGTCGGACTGTTATTCCAAGTTATGGCGGTGATACGCTCGTTAAATGTAAAATGGAAGTAGGGCAAGGTATAATAAGAGGTTCGTCGGGGATGGTAGATTGAGTGACAGCTTCCTTCGAAATCATCTCATAATTTGTAACTAGTCCGTATGTAATGTATGCAACGTTTTTATATAATTGCACGAAACATAATATGATACATAAATTCGAGAGCTTGATTCTTACCATTACTGCACACAGGAATGGCTGTTATATTACATATTTATTATTTGCCGTTCTAATAGAAACTCGTTGGTCTACCTATGAAACATTCTTCAGCTTCTCCAATAGAAATTCCTCAATCTATCTAAGAAGGATTCCTTGGCTTGTCCTGTAAAATCTCTTTAGATCGTCTAGTTGAGCCATAGTAACAGCTGTAATAAACTCCCGCGGTTTTTTCCTGGGCATCGCTAATCATTCGTAAATATTCGTTGCGGTGAAGATGTTGTAGAATGATTAGTAAATAGCCTTGATGAGCCATATAATCATAACTAATCATTCTGCTCACTCGTCCGTGACTGTCTAAGAAAGGATGAATATGAACGAAAATTTTAGTTTGTGTATTACACCGATCTTGTCAGACGTTATTCTCTTACAAGACCCCTGGACCAGGAGAAATACGAGCTTTATCGCCGATAAGATCCAAGCGCTGATTAAATCAGCGAGCAGATAAAGTTCACGATAAACACGGTATAATAAGAGCTTTACCAGGGCCTGACAATACACTAATTGCGTTTTGAAGAGCACAATATTATTATTAGTGTTGGCATGCCACGCTGATCTTCTCGATAGGGTGTCATTATTCTGATGATATGATGATTAGCCCATCTAAATCTGGCGGGCTTATGGGGAAGCTGCATCCTTCTTTTGTCCTACTTCCCCCTGCTTCGCCGCTTAGTTTAAATTAAGTGGTTCGGAACAATGTCTTTCGCACCCACTGAACCCCACGCTGTGAAATAACGTGGTGCCAGCTGGCAATCGGTCAGACTCCATATTTATATAAATGCCTCCCCATACAATTCACCCAGACCTCTACCCAAGATGGTTGGTTCGGCAAGCGACGAAAGCCGCAACAAGCAGAATCCCGCTTCTGTTTTACCACTTCGACCGCCCGTTTCTGTTCAACACGACTGCCATTGGAGCCCTCCCGTTGATCCAGATAGCTTTTTTGCCGAATGTCGTCGAATAAGATTCGATGAATATGTCAAACCTGGATCTTTATCGTGTCCTGTGATTTACAAACGCCAGCCATTTGTGCTAAACCAAGAATGTGCGCTATGCAGGTTCCTAGCCCATCTCCATTCACATACACCGGATAGCAGTACCTTCAACGACCCACGGTCGGAGGTCTTATTACAACGCATTGACCACGGTCCAGGATCAGGAAAAGTCTTCAGTCGTACGGTGCAATACTACGGCCATGGCGGGACCAGGACAAGACTAAAACAAGAGTCGGGCTTGCTCTTCAGTCATGATATGCCTGGGATATCAGGCCGACACATCGACAAAGAGTATGTTAACTATGAGATGACCAAGAGCTGATTAAGTAGCTGCTTGGAGTCTCACTTGGGGGGCGGGATGACCCAAGGGAGAAATTGGGACGGCTTTAGTGCTATAGACGTCCGAAAGAGTGCTATAGTACCTCTACCAGACGGCGCTCAGTATGCAAGCCTGAGCTACATGTGGGGGACGCCTTCTGACGAGACCATTGAGCATTCGGTGCTGCCAAAGAATTTGCCTCGCACAGTTGACGACAGCATAATCGTTGCCAAAAGTTTAGGGTTTAAGTATCTCTGAGTAGACCGCTATTGCATCCCACAGTTCGATGGTGACGCAAAACACACTCAAATCTCAAGAATGGCCGAATATATTCCCAATCCACTTTGACCATCATAGCTGTTACAG
Organism: Seiridium unicorne; assembly: GCA_039778275.1. Classification (NCBI taxonomy): domain Eukaryota; kingdom Fungi; phylum Ascomycota; class Sordariomycetes; order Amphisphaeriales; family Sporocadaceae; genus Seiridium; species Seiridium unicorne. Next base: position 92,574 of record JARVKF010000416.1, read on the forward strand.
GCGAAGGTTCAAACTATGGGCTTCTTGGCGTCTCGAGACCACGTAAGTCGCAAATATCTGTGCGCGTAGGAAGGCAATGTCTCATTGCCTATGATTACTCGAGAGAAGAGATATCCCATACGAAGTGGGCCACACGGGGATGGACTTATCAAGAAGCTTTGCTCTCAAGTCGGCGGTTGGTCTTCACAGAGAACCACGTATACCTCCAATGTGGTGCAATGCTCGCGAGCGAGGACTTTCGTGATCCTCTGGAAAGCCCTGATCCGGTAAAGTCCCAACGGGGAGAATTCAACATTCTCGAACTGGCTTTTCCCAAGCGCCTCGACCAGGTGCAGTACGAGCAAGCGGCGAGCCCATTAACGAATTTCTCAAACGAGATTTGTCGTATGCAAGCGATGGCATCAATGCTATTTCTGGTATCCTGAGGATATATGAAGGCCATGTCCTTGCTGGGCTACCCATCGCGTCAAATAACGGGTTAGATAGTCTTGGCTGCCTGTCCTTAGCTCTTGCGTGGACGACAGACTCATACCTGTAGCCAGCAAATTCTAGAATGGTACGACGATCAATATTTCCCAGCTGGACATGGGCAGGCTGGCAACGCCCGGGAGGATTCAGTGCCACGAATGTCTATTTTGAGCTTTTAGTGTACAGAACGACGAATGTGAGGCTGTGCGCGCAGATTCATCCCTCATTGGCGAACACTATCGATGTTTGATCCCCCATGTCGTGGCTCATTTTGTAGATGGACTGGCAATGGATTGGCAGTCAAAGAAAGACCTCATTGTCACAAGATCAGATAATGGGGAATATCCAATACACCTAGAGCTATCCGGCTGGACGTTCCACCTCTGTCAACTCATCTGTCTTCCAAAACTGGCACATGAGGGATCTCCGATCACCCTTTTGGTCCAAGATTTGATCGAAGGCAAACTGCCCCGGAATGATATGATTGCGCTAGTCCTTGGATTTGGTAACATTCTATCTTTCGTGTCAGTACAGCAAAGCGTCGTTCTTTTGATTCATTCTCAGGCGTCAATGCCCATGCTTCGAGCGGTTGGACATGGGTCTGCCGGACATGAACGTTGAGAGCTCATTTCCCGAGTCCGGAGAACCAAGCATACCAGGCCTAAATTTAGAATTTAGGATAGTACTTCTAACATAGCCCTTGGATGGTAATTTGACAATTCTATGGATTGTGTCTCATTGTTTTCGACCAGTCTTATCATACATTTGACGTGAGTATGATGGCACCCATATGGTATAAACAGACTCTAGTTTCTTCTTGGCAATGTATGCTATTCCCAGTTCCATATCTGGCAAGTTCGATTCCTACACACTCTCGCTCCCAATTTACGTACCCCCTTTCCACTCAAGCTACACCTCACAAAGTATTCACCGTAAAATTCGATGGGCCTACATAATTCTGATCCGACACAGCGCCATTATCCGTAACGAACAGCTCATCACTCGTGATCTCATGAGTACCCGTGACATTACCAGTTGAGTTGGTGGGTGCTACCGTCGTGATGCTCAGCGCCAGCCCCGAGGCGTTCGTCTTAGCCACGCTCCACGAGTAGGCCGGGTCCTCGCAGCCCGTCAATGACACTGCGGGGAGATAGTCGGGTCCTTGCAGCATAAGGGTGCAGTTCGTTGCCGCGTCGACCACGAATTCGTAACTATGGATTAAGTCTGTCTGAGCAAAGTACTTGGGATAGGAGACTATCAAGCGGCCAATGAAATCCGAGCGCAGACACGTACTAGCAAAATACTGAATGCGGGATGCAGCCCGCGTAGAAATCAGCCACGGCATAGGAGGTTGCGTTGCGCTTCTGGTGCAGTGTGCTGGCCAAGGCTGCGGCCGGGAAAAGTGGTACGATGTTGTACTTCATTGTTCCGTAGAGTATTTTGTCATAGAGCGGTGGTCAAACTATCAATCAAATGAAAAATATCCGACTCGATTCCGTCTCTTTTAAGTACACGACTTATATTCTTTAAACAACGACCACACTTAGCGCTCATAGTGGCGTTTTGCCAACTATGAATATTTGCCCTGCCACACCAACCTGAGGTTGTCCCGGATTTATAGGGGCTCCACATCGGAGCCATGGACGTTGCGAGGAAAGAGGTTCGCCAATTCGCTATGCAACCCCCCGTTTCGTAGATCCCGCCGATCATCTCGTGTCCGGCCGGAAACAGGACTGTGTCTGGAACATATGACGCAGGGCCGCGGGGAAGGGCGATTGATCAATTGCTGTAGCTCCTGGCTAGTCACCCGTCACTCAATCGCACTCTAAAACCCTCCAAGCATATCACATACCTTAGCTCTCCTGGACCAAACCAACTCACTGCCAAGCTGCGTCTGACGTCTCGCGAGCCCGGTTACAGAACCAAGGTGGCGCGAAGGATGTCATTTTGTTTGAAACAAGACCTTGTCCTTAGTTAAATCAGATATGGACTGCCTGATGGCCGCTGGCACCAATGGCGCAGCTTGATGAATTTGCTTTATTTTCGGGTTTGCACTTAATAACAGAAAGATCGTCCAAACAGGGCGGGCTGGCAGGAATTGCTCCGAGCACTGAAGGACCCTTGCTAATATACGTCTGCAGTATTGGTGGATAACCTTGTCTACTACGTAGTATGAGAGACATTGCAGTGGGTTCAAGTCGGTAAAGGAGTAATCGACAACAAAAACAGTACGCTCGGACGCGAGCTCATAGACACTCTACCAAGTCATTCGAAGCGGGCTTAAATATGTCAGTGTATTGGCTACTCGCTCATATAGCGATACAAGACGGATATCCTGCATCATGCGGACACTTCTTTTCCCATACTCTTACCAAGGCCATCTTGGCGTCGTATCGCGCTGCCACTGCGAATACACGATCGCTTGGTATAATGATCCCTTCACCATGAGCCGTTTCTCATTAGCTTAACGCCGAAAACTCCAAACCGGACAGACCCTTTCCCTCGCAATGTTCAACCACCCAGTCCAGCACATAATCCAATCATGACTCGTCCATGTGCTCTCCATCATCTCTCGAAGCCTGCGCACCAGCTTCTCCTCCAAGCATGGAAACAACTTTCTCCAAACCCTCGAGTTCACCGTTGCCCAAGTTTCTGCCTTCGGCCTGCCATTCTCCATCCCTCACTTCGCCGTCCTTGCCCAGCTCAAGACCCTGGACGTTCTCCAGATGTCGTCTCGTGGCACCTTCGACGTACTCTAATCGTTCTCGCCGCCAGCTCTTGCTGCTACTATCCGCGGCGCTTTCCGCAGCATCCTCAGCCGGCTTCAAGTGAGGCGCCATCGTTCGTAGAGAAGTGGAGAGCGCCCGAAGCGCCTGTAATTGCGACAGCGTGAATGCTGTAGTCGTGCTTAATGGGGTATCGGCGCCCGCGTCCTTGAGCTGAGCCACTCCATTGCGGAGGAAGGCCATCGGACCGACGTTCCTGTCTTCCTCGGTCGTCGAGGTGTCTTCGTCTTTGACCTTGTCGTCTCTCGTGCCTACTAGTGCTCTTAGGTCTGCCAGCAGGCGCGCATTCTTCTCTTGCTCCGCATGGAGCAGCGCATTGAGGCGCATGCTCTCGCGCAACTTCCGCCTGAGCTGGCCTATCGATCCGAGTGTCGGCTTGTCCGTACTAGTTGTGCTTGTTCCCTCTCCATTGCTCGTTTCTGTGATGCTCAGCGACGAGAAATCAAGTCCATCGTAGTGGCTCAGCCGTATCCAGTTCCGTATATCGACGGGCTTGACGCAGAGTATATTTCTTAGGACGTAGATCTCGAGTTTATCAAAGTTGCGATCGATGCTTGCGCAGAGCAGGGTCTCGAGTTGGTGTGTTCCGGCTTCGACCTCGTTCTTGGCTTGTTCGGCCGGATCGAGCGCAGCGTCAGGGTCGGAGTTCTTAGGGATCTTAAAGCCAAGTTTCTCAGGCGGTGCATAGAGAAGACCTTGCTCGACTGAATTGAGTGCGCGCTCGGCGAGAATGTTCACGGAGTTGATTATGTCGTCTAGTAAACTCTGGTGGAAGTTTCAGTCTTGGCGCTGCTCTTGATGGATCGATCGAGATGACTACTTACAACAGGCGGATAGCCGAAGTGCTCAGTCAAGAGCTCGGTATCCGAGGTGGTGGAGGCTGTCATGATTGCATCGTCATTAAGTGGTTTGTCGCGAAATTGAGCATTTGACGCGTCGCAATGCCGCAAGTCAATATTTGGGTTGGCGGGTTTGGAGGGGTCCTCGGTCTAGCAGGGGACCGCCTAATCGACAACCGGGCTGTAATTCAAGTATTACTAACCTGGACCAGGTCTAGCTCGGACTAATTAAGTTAGTCTACACAGTTATATAACATCAAACGAGTATCTTTCTACGTTTCGACACAGTCCTCGTAAATACAGCGTTCGCAGTCCGGATCGGTACACGATGTACAATCATCACAACGGGGGTCTCCGCATGGGACCTTCCTAATTCTCTCCCAGTCCCATTTCTGGCAGTGAATTTCAGGCTTTTCACCTTGTGCATCTGTCTGTTGCACCTCCAGCTCCTGAGGATATGGACACAGATGCTCCTGACCTCTCCACAGGGCTCTGAAATGCTGCTTAGTGTAGTGCTCAGTGTATCGTACTCCAAAAGGTCGGTTGCCTCGAACCGCAGCCATGTCGTAGCCGCAAGCGGAGAGCGCAAAGTCCCACAAGTCGCAGGTATAGCTGCCAATGGGCTCCCTCCATGCGTAGTAGTCCGTACTTACGTTCCAGACCGCGGAGTGAGAGACCGTAACGCCAAACCGATCTTTGGCTAGGACGTCCGCGCCCCTTTTTATGAGGAATATCAATGCCTCTTGTTGTCCTTGATACTTCCACAGACAGGTGATACTTTCCAGACAGAGGTGTAAGCACGTCCTCTTGTCTGCATCTGTTTCGGAAATGGTTGCGCCGCGGGACAAGAGCAATGAGGCTGTCACTATAAATGTTTTCATGTCTGCTTGACAGTTATTGTGCCCAAACTCGTCGCACATGTAAAGAAGTGGAGTCATGTCTTGCTCGGTTCTGGTCGAGGGGTTGACAAAGTAGTTGCCACGGTCCAACATCAATTGCATCAATGCCTATAGCTGAACGTTTAGTGTCATGTCTCCGTAGAGCGTGTTTCCCTTTCGTGGGATGGTTTCACTAACTTGGTAACCATAGAAAACTGACTGTGTCTAAAACGACGAGAGAAGAACTTACTGATACACACTCCTGGCCATCCACAGGACTCTGGAAGAATGGACTAGGCGAGTGCGTGGTTTCATCGTTTGGGTCGGCGCCAGCATCCAAAAGTAACTTGTAGCACTCCGTGTTAAGCGCCCAGTGCGACGCGATGAAAGTATCGCAATAGGTAACGCCCCAGGAAATATGCATTAGAGGCAGCCTTTCCGTGGGGTGATTTTCCCATTGCTGTTCGTACCGATAAATTTCAACATTGGCTCCATGTTGAAGTAGGAAACGACAAATATCTGGCCTCCATCCAATGACCGCCAGCTAGGCAAGATTAGCTTAGGACAAGATAATAGAATATCTAGCATAAGGTGGGGGCATACCGCAAGAAGGGAATTTCCATCCTCATCGTGGTCTCTCAGTGATGCGTTGCCCGAATGTAAGAGTCTTCGAAGTTCTTCTAGTTCTCCTGACTGAATGGCCAGGAACACAGGCGACCCACGAGGTAGGACTCGGTTGACACAAAACCGGGGAATCGATACGAAGGTGCCATCTCCCGCTCTGCTGACTTACAACCATAGAAAACATCTGCCGCACAGTATGAATTGCTCCTCAGCGGAGTCAAACTTTCACCGTTTTGTTGTGACCGTCAAAGTATTGTTGCCGAGTAAGTATTTCTGCCACCGCAAAGCAAAGTTCATGACTTGCCCCACTGGTTTACTGTAACCCATGACTGTAACGCATTAGTTGCACCAACTCGCTCGCAACCAGTCGCACATTGCTCACCCTCTTGATTGATGGATAGATTTTGGGATGAAGTCAACAGCCCATAAAGCCTCCTCATATCGCGTCGGGATTCCCGGTCTTGGGCTTGATTCAGTACTTCGTGGATGATAGCTGCTAGATCATCGATTATGGTCTCCTCCGAGACATCTACAGCGTGCTCTCTTACGTCGATGTGAGAACAAAGTCGTAAAACTCTATCTGTCAGTTCCATGTTTCTGGGAACCTGCCTCCAGCCATCACCTTGAAGCCCACTTCCCGTAAAAGTGTTGACAGCACTCTGCCTAAGTATCCCCAAATCTGAATCTTTCATTACTAGCATATTTTGGAGTTGCTGCATTTGCTGAGCTACCGCTCTCAGGTTGTCTTCATTCGCACTGGCCTTGGAGAGGATGGCATGGCTTGTGCCTTCAATCATAGCCAATCCCGCACCAAGCTGGTCGGTATTATAGAGAATACGAGCGGCGTCGTCCCTGATAACAGGAACTGAACGGGCGAGCGACATGTTCAAGTCTCTCAAGGCCTTATCCGTCTGCGGTATGTGGTTGATTAGATCTTGTCTCACACAGGAGACTGCTCCGCTACTTGAATCTAATGCCGTCTTCATGCGACTAACTATTCCGTTCGATATTACTGAGTCCGCGGCCAGGCCGGACACCGTAGTATTAATGGAAGACATGACACATCTGCAACCGCATCAGGTTTAATTAGTTATTATGTCCCAGAACATTCGTCAATAGCGGCACAGCTCTTACATCTGGACCGTATTGATGGCCGTTTGAAGCGTCAAGTTTGCGCTTTGCAACCTTTGCTGTAGCTTTGAAATGTTTGGCTGATGAAAAGGGAAGGTAAAGCTTTTCTTCCGGTTTTTCAACAAGGCTTTGAGTCCGTTCGCTTGTACCGGTGAGCTCACCAGCTGGTCATGGAGGTTCTTTAAAGCCTTCATCTCTGCTTCACATAAGATCAAGGCTGCCTTGACTGCGGCATGAGCAGCCACGTTTCGGGCCTCTAGCCCGGGAACAGTATTGTGTATCGTCTCAAGGCACCTGCGCAAGTCTTCAACCTGTGTTAATACGACAATCAAATCCTCTTTGCGGCCACGCACGGCGTTGACATAGGAGGAAATACCACCGTAGACCTGGAAGGAGAGTGACAGAAGTCCCGCTGCAAGTCCAACGATCTCGGCCATAGTGGTGGAGGTTGTCGCTTGTTAGTCGTTCGAAGTAAATCTCAAGCTGAGTGTTGGCTATTTCTCGCTACAGCAACGCGCAAGCTCGGGATATTTGCGAAGGTGTTGCCTTGAGATCCTTTGCGGTACGAAACTAGAAGGAAGAGGAAAAGAACATTTTCCTTGACTGCACAGACTTGCCGAATGATTGAGGCCCAGCCGCTGCATGTGTGCCGTAGATTGGAGCTTCTACATTGTTCCAGTCAGTGGCAGCTCCAGCTGTGTCCCATGCAGCAGCCGTGTTGCCCTCAGCACTCCCAGCACGGCCAAGGATTGTCAAATCGGCCATGAGGCCCAATTACAGCAGTTCTGGCAGTGCATTAGCTTATCTTTAATGTTCTGGCGTAGTGGGCACTGCGACATCAAGCAAGGATCAAGTAAAGTCCCGATATGTCTTGACTTAATATAGACCCTTAAACCCACCAGGCTTGGCTTGTGATTTTAGCGCTGGAATGGCGTCGTACGTCATATCCACCCAGATGGCATTATTTTGGAGCATCCCGCTCTTAGGCCTCATTGGATCTGGACAACTGATAACGGCTTAGGATACCTACATTTTGCTATTTCCTGGCTGTATAACCTATTTCTCTTGCGTCTACTACGCAACGGCATAGCCATGGATAAATGGAAGGACATGACTAAGAACGGCTGGCGCCCGGAAAGGCCCGGGAACGGCCTTAGGGATCAGGTGGTACGCGGCAACCCTTCTCATTCTTTTGCATCCTCCAACGCACTAGCGATGAACTTGCTGTACTGACCTGCCAACTCAGAAAGGCCTCGTAGGCCGCGGCGAGAAATCCGAAGATCGCAGCTCCCACGTCGCTGCGCCCTTGTCTTCTCTCCGTGATCCGTCAACCTTCGCCCCGCCGCCCAAACGCGATCCCTCACAACCGCTTCCCGCAGCTGCGCCGTATGCAACCCAATCTACCCCGAGACCAGCCCCCCCGACCCCGGCACGGTCCTCGCAGCAGAGCATCAGTCCAATTGCACAGCAGGAGGAAGGTGTTGCAGAACCAGCGGCGCCGCCGAAGAGATGGCAGCTAGACTCGACCGGTCTATCGACGGCTCATCTTCCACCGCCGCCAGGACGAAGGGATGGGGCAGATGGGCGAGGTGCAGCATCAACACCGACTTCGGCCACGCCGCCGCCATATTCGCCCGCAAAGCCGCGAGCTGCAGGAGGGCCACCGTCTTTACCGCCGCGTCTACCACCTAGATCAGGAAATAGCTCACCAATCCATACACAATCACCGGGCCCTCTGGCCAGGACCTCAACGCAGACACATGTAGACACTCAATCTCGAGCAGAGAATGGTTTCCTGAACCAAGGTGCCGTGAATCGTCTGGGAGCATCTGGGATATCTGTTCCTGGGTTTGGCATTGGAGGTAAATCCAGCCCAGCACCTCCACCTCGAGCATCGCCTACGTCGCCCGCGCCAGCTTCTGCACAAGGCACCACTTGGCAACAGAAGCAAGCAGCCATGAGAACAGCGTCACAATTCCAGAAGGACCCCTCGTCCGTTTCGTTATCAGATGCCAAATCGGCAGCCACCACGGCGAATAGCTTCCGGCAGCGACATGGCGAACAAGTCTCGAATGGACTAAGGATGGCGAATAATCTGGGACAGAGATTCGGGATCACTGAGAAAGCGAGAGTAGGAGATAGCGCCGTTTCGGGGCCGGGAAGCGGATCACTCGGCCAGCCGCAACAGCAGGGGCCAGTGTCTGTAGGCAGCCTCGCATCAGCAATAGGAAAAAAGAAGCCTCCAGCTCCGCCACCCCCCAAGAAGAAGGCGGAGCTTAGCTCGGCAGCGACAACTCGAAACAATGATGGAGCTCCGCCGCCGCCTGTGCCTTTGGCGACACGCCCAACATTCTAAGCATCATGATGTGGGATTGCATTCGTCAAATGTAGCGCAGGAAAGAGGATGTAAGCACACAGCAGCACTGGCGAGCGGCACACCATTAGGTTGACGAGGGAACCGGACTCACTCGGTTTCTATCGAGGTCTCCGTGATAGGACATGGATATATTATGTCGCAGTACTTTGCTGGTGGAAAAGGAAGTAATTTATATGTCCACATACACCACGACAGTTTCTACCAATGACGTGCATGGAACACTTAGGAAGCTCCTGCATGTTGGTGGTGACTTGCATCAAATGAATGTAGCTCGTGAAAGCTATGCACTCGGGATATCAGGCTTCAAATCGAGGTCTGCACAATTCAGCAGTGAAGCAATATTATGAGATGTCGCAGAGTGACTGAACCGGCTCAACCCCATGCTAGCAGCAATGTCATAACGCAATTTATTTTTTTCATGCCGACGTTATCGTAGAACTGGCGATATCATGATCTATGAGACGAAATTTTGTGAGGCGCAGAAACCCTAGAATAACCCCTTCCATGTGGTTCCTTTAAACCTTCTCGCCCTTGAGACCGTGCTTCCAGAAGGTGAAGAAGGGGGTAACACCATCCTCGCGGTAGTTGAGAAGAACGACTCTGTTATACAGGGTTAGCAAGCAAGCGCCACCTCGCGGAGTTTATATGACTTACTGCTGGTCATCGTTATCACTAACGCCAGACTCGCCAATGTAGGTCTCGTAGTCGCCGAAGTTCTTGAGGACTCTCTTCAAGAAGTCCTGGCCCTTGGTCTTGAAGGCCTCCTTCTCCTCCTCGGATGCGCCAGTCTTGTCCATGTGAGCCTTGACAACCTTGATGTAACCTAATTCAACCATTAGCAGCGGTCGATCGATCGTCCGTGGACAGATGAGTACGCACCCTTGATGTGGGAGGTATATTGCTTCTTGTCCATCTCCATGGGCTGGAGCTGGAAGGAGTGGATCACGTTGTTGACCTTCTGGATACCATCCTCGGTACCCTCCTCAGCCTCCTCAGCGGAAGCGTTGGCGCCAGTGTCTATAAGAGAGCAGTGTCAGCGCTGGGATGGTTCGCTGGGCCATCAGCGGCTCGACCTACCGAAGCTTTCACCACCAACTGAAATCATAGCGCAGTCGGCCTCGAAGAGGATGCCATCGATCTCCTTCAGGTCGTAGGAGTCGGAGATCAGCTCAGAGCCGGTAACGATGTCCTGTGATTGCGGGGTTCAGTAACGGCGCAAAGTTGAGATTGCGGGGTGATGTTGGCCCCCGGTCGGAAAGGGTGCGCAGCCATTGTAATGGTACTCACCTTGTAAATAATCATCTTGACGGTGAAGCGAAGCGACGCTTGAGAGATGTGACAAAGAAAGGAAGTTGGGAGTGATGAAGAAGAGGTAAGGATGGGGCTTGTCGTAGGGAAAAAGACAAACTTCGCGAAGGGTATCAAGGAGGGGCAGCAAGAAATTCGAGACTGCCTCAAATTTGACAGGCCGCAGAAGTAAAAGAGTGGGCGGCATTTTGAGGAACCAACCAATGGATGGCGGGGCTCATCGCTAGGCCCATCGCGGTTTAGAGCATATTATTATCGCCATGTCTGGCCGTGCCGCATCTTTCAGAAGCTTGAGATGCTCCAGGAATTTCATGAACCTGTGGTTTCATGCATTCGTCGGACTGACTTATTGTGTTATGCAGGATTATCCGAGGGATTTTGGGATATTCAAGCCCGTAATTATTATCTAGATCATCCAAAGAGTATTATGCTATATATATACTGATGAATGCATATCACAATATTCCGTACGTGTCCAATGGTTCATACCCAACGCGTTGATGAGCTTGTTATTGGCCGGGAGCAGCTTTCTCAGCAAGCTACTGGCTGTCAGGCAGTTCGTGGTTTTCGCACTTCATGTGCCAATTTGCCACTCTGGGGCGCCAGCGTCTAGAGCCGTGGCGTCCTGCAATTGAGGGTCCGCAGTTGCAGGTTTAGCATCCCAGCTGGCGGCTCGACTAAGACAACGTGACCAAGGCCACTAATAAAAGTAAATTGGCGCTCAAGTACTTGCTTGAGAACAAGTTCAGGGAAGACACATCAGCACTGCACATCAGGCCATTGCTCTTTGCCCTAGACATCATGTCGAGCTTGGGGCGAACTTGCAACTGTCATCCGATTATCGATCCAAGGGCTCCACTGAAACCCAAAAACAGGAGACGGCGGAAAGGATGCCAAAGAGCGCAAAGGTGCCCGCGGGCAAGCGAAATGAGCTTAAAAGGAGATCGGAGCTATCGGCATCTAATTTATTAGTTCGGTCGCTCACTGTCGTCAGTCAGCATTCGATGGAAACAGTGATGAACCCAACCATTGATCTTATTTGCCGCCTGACCTACTACTAATCAACCTGAACCTTCCTCCTCGCAAAACATTTCTGCTTCCTCATGTTTATGCCTATTGTACTACAACCCTTCTAATTCCGCAGCTCTGGTACACCGACCGCAGCTGATTCACTCCTTCAAATCAAACCTACCACATACTAGAAGAGCTGTTTATTCCCGTGACGCATTTCGAACTGCCGCCCATTCCGTAATTCAACGCTCCTCGCCACCCACGACTTGCAAAGAGCAACTATTCCGACGCGAGACACACCTACCTGAGAAATCGCCTCTATGGCTTCGAACGTCACGATGCCAGAGGCGCTGCCACCTCTCCCAACCTACGAGCTGGCGCGCATGCCCGATCTTATCCCCGGCATTGACGACTTCTACTTGTCTCTAATTGCGCCCATCATCGGGTACTGGATCGTCTCGGCCATCTTCCACGTCATCGACGTCTACGATATATGGCCACAATATCGCCTACATACCCCCGCCGAGATCGCTTCACGGAACCGCGCCACACGGTACGAAGTCTTTCGCGATGTTATTATTCAGCAGATCATTCAGACAATTGCCGGTGCTGCACTCGGTTGGATGGACCCGCCGCAGATGATGGGCAAGGAGAACTACGATGTCGCAGTATGGGCCACCAGAATTCGATTGGCGCAGAGGGCTTTGCCAGCATTTCTAGGACTCCTCGGTCTCAACGCTGCCGGCATGGCCAAGAACATGGCAACGTCCCACCCTCTTCTCGCCGGCGCGCTCTCCGGTGGTCACTACCCGTTCCTCACGACCGGACTCGCCGGACCCGACGGCAGTGCTCTGCCTGCCTTCGCAGCATGGGAGTTGATAGCCGCCAAGACTATCTACTGGCTCATCATCCCAGCATTCCAGTTCTTGGTCGCCGTCTCTTTCGTCGACACCTGGCAGTACTTCTTGCACCGCGCAATGCACATGAACAAGTGGATGTACAGTATGTTGACGGTCTCAGAAACGTCCAAGAGATGTAGCTTACACAAATTCTAGCCACGTTCCACTCACGCCACCACCGACTTTACGTACCCTACGCGTACGGAGCTCTGTATAACCACCCATTCGAGGGATTCCTCCTAGATACCGCCGGAGCTGGTTTAGGCTACTTGGTGTCCGGCATGACCGCACGACAAGGGATTTTCTTCTTCACCGCATCGACTATCAAGACAGTGGATGACCACTGCGGATATGCACTGCCGTGGGATCCTCTTCAGCACCTCTCGGGCAACAACGCGACGTACCACGATATTCACCACCAAAGCTGGGGTATCAAGACCAACTTCTCTCAACCTTTCTTCACAATCTGGGACAGGGTGCTAGGTACCATGTGGAAGGGCGACACGTCGTTGAAATATGAACGGTCGAGAAAGAACGCCGAAGCCGCGATGGCAGCTGAGGCCAACAAAGTGCATACTTCATAAACGCTGGCTCGGCTGTAGCGCACTGCTTTTTAATGCAGATTCTTCGTGTATATGATTCTAGGGACATTTTGGGACTGGCAACAGGATAAGCCATGGTAGCAAATTGCTACGAAAGAAACTGACATTGGGTGGGCGTTCGTTTCCATGACGAATGCGGAGACCCATGAGTTGGGGCGTTTTTGAAATGTCCAACAGGCCTTGCATCGTATGACCACGCTTGTACTAAATCATGGGCAGACCACAGGCAGCAATCAGCAACGAGAGACTGTACAACAACAAACGCCGGGCAGTTGGCACAGGAAGATGGAAACCACGTCACTCGCTACATTACCAGTTCGCAACCTCTTCGGGGTGGTTGTTCTGCTGTTCATAGCTAATGATAATACCGCCCGTCAAGTATGGCGAGTACACCGTAACAAAAATGTTTCAAGCTGAACCTGCGAGCACGCAAGTAGCTCAGAGAGTGGCTTGCCCCCGACTTCGAGGTAACAATGAATTTTTTTTGTGAATTAAACGGTTTGCTGGAGATAGTCTGCACAATGGAGTGTAATGGCAGATGGATAATACCACACATCGTAAGTTTAATTAATTCCAGACTTCACTGGTTATTCGTGTCGCATTTATACGTCTCTGAATTATCTGACTAAATGCCAGTATACGAACTAGACCATTGCGATGTCTCTTAGACCGTAAACTTGTTCTGATCTGGCGCTAGTAATGCGGACAGTCCCACATATCCAAGGTACCCTGTACTCGTCCGTTCGCCTGGATGGATGCTGCAGCGCCGTCTTGGTGCTATATATTAGTCAGGTCTAGTACAGCCGAGGGCTACCGACACCAAGGCCTACTACTATACCGTTTATATACCTGTACTGTAAGGTAGGCCTTACTTTCCCGTTACCTGCTATGTTGGAAAGAGATACAAGACCTGCATTCCAGGACATTTGAAGGAGACGGCTCCTAATTCAACGCTGAATGTCCAATGCGGGACGTTTCAATATTCCATCAGCAAGGAAAAAACGTCCCCATCTTCTACCAAGACAAAAGGTTCGCATTTGACAAGCACTATTTAGTCATTACCAGTAATACACCCCCCGGACAGGACCAGATGCACAGCCTCAGATGACTGCGAGGCTTATACTTGCGAAGGAGGAGAGAAAGCAACTTGCTGATAAGGTGCCGGCGACCCTTTCACTCAGTACCGTAACTGCTACTAGGCACAAGAGTAGCATGAGCATAAAACCGAGGTCCGATAACACCTGCAAACTAGATAGGAAAGATAATCAATCAATAGTATGTAATTGCTAGTGGATGTCAATGATGATACAACGTAGGACTCGCTCCCCGTTTGGCGGAGAGTATGTAATTCATCCTTTGCCACCAATTTGCTCAGGCCCATGTGCCGCACCGAGAATTGTCAAATTGAAATTCAGATAAATCTTGAAATCCGGCCGTCTATTTTCCGTTCCATGTAACTCCAAATCCTTATGTATAAACCAGCGTATTATATATAGCAATATATTCAATCAACAAGCTAATGTCTCCGGAAGATTTGGCACCTGTTTGGCACTCCCAGTTCGCAAATCCCTTATTTTTACCCTCACCACTTACTGAGTTCCACGAAGCCATCACCAAGGTGACTCTAAGTGCCGCAGGAACAACATGCTCATACCAAGCCAACATGCCCCTTGGTCTCGCCCCGGTCAACGCTTTGCCTTTTGCTGTGCTCCATCCCATGGGCGGGCTCCACAGCCACACCACATCAGCCGCCTTCTTTTCCGCATCATCCGTGTTCCAAATGTCTGTTACTCTCTTCTAATAGATATTAATGTAATAATAATAAATTTAAAATTATATAAAAAAATAAAAGATTTATTAATAGTTTTAATTTTAGACATAATCAGTTTTTGCTAATACTCGGAAACGCTGTTTGTTAATAGGGAGGCGGATATTCGTAACCTAGTGTTTTCGGCACCCAGGTTTATCCTGCGGGCGACGATAAGGTCAGGCGGTTAATCTCGGCTTTCGAAAAGCACATGTACGCGCTCGCAGCGGACCAATTAAACCGAAGAACATATTCAAGTGTCACAGAAATCAAACGGATATACATTATGCAGAGAGAAATACAGATTTCTTTTTTCCTTTTATCTGTTATCATAACGATGGCAACCCCATTGGCAAAACTAGATAGTACAAGGATGGCTTCTCGGTGGTTCGTTCCAAGGGGTTGGTGGCGTTCGATGTCTCCCATGGGTATCGTGCCTTGAGCCATGCACTATGCATAGCTTTCGCTCCTGCGATCACGGGCAAACCCTAATAAGCGTGTCTCGTAGGTCTATCTCTCGCTTAGTTCTCATAGCTTTCCGCGGATGCTCCTGCCCTTCGGAAATCTCGGCACCTCCTGTCCATTGTGTTGGGCCGGACGCCAGGCATGCGGATCTTCGACATCAACGAGCGTTACGAGGCAGGTGTTGTCCCGGTCAGGCAGGTCCGAGACGGTCATAGCTTCGTATTTGGCCCCAGGTATGATGTCCCACCTCCTCCTAAATTCCTTCCGAGCAGCGGCGAGACGCCGCAGGTCCATCCAGATGGTGTAAACCTCGCGGCACGCGTTCACGAGCACGGCGTATAGGCGAGACCCTGGCCCCGTACCTGCAGACTGTTGTACTGGGACATCCTGCAAGCCTCTGATGATGAAGCTGTCCTCTGGGAACAGGTACTGGTTCTCCGCCATGAATTCATGCTTGGGGAGAATTTGTTGGATCTGGGTCGTCGACACAGGCAGTACGCCTCCTTCCTCGAGTTGTCTCTCGAGTTGCTTCCGCACCTTTAGCTTGGCTGGAATCAGATCGTGAAAGCTTGGGAACTTCATGGTGGTGTTGTGTTCTGGCGACAGTGGTCAGGCGGTGTATAAGATGTCTGCGCGTTGATATCGGGTGTTCAGGTTCTAATCCGAAGTCGATGAAGTCTTGGAGTAGATGAGTCCAAAAAGTCCAAGACGAGAAAAGGCTATACTTCGCGGGTGCGGTTCGAAGCGCCAATCGGAGATACTGTAGTGAAAGAGTGGCCTGACCCTAAATTGCGCATGGCCAAGCGGTCCGCAAACTTACTCACAGGAACCGACGTCTTATGGACACGAGCCAATTGACTCTTATGGCCGCTCAGGTAAAAAAAAGCAATCTCGGTGTCACGGACTGGCGCTGCCAGGTAACAGCTTGAGTATTTGAGTGGGAGCTTGGAGCTTAACTCCAACTCCTTAACTTTTGCAATTTACACACTCCATGGGGCACCTTGAAGCGCAGCCTTTTTGATCCTCCCGAACCGTGACAGTGGGTATGCTCCTGAACCCCCTTAACCATTGCCTTGTCTCTGCAGAACCACCGGCCTTTAATATCGAGGCATTATCTCTTCCGTCCTGGATCAATTTCACTAGTATTTTCCCTTGATTGGTTACTTATAGGTAGAAGACTTCTAATAAGGGCGCAGAGCGAGCTTATTCATCCTGATTCTTGATTCCCACCATTTTCACACGGCGAGGCCAAACTGCAAACAAATCGATCTAACACATACATATACACAGCCTGTAAGGCAATGCACGTCTTAAGCATATGGCTGGAGGTTGACTGGACCGTCCACAAGTTCCACTTCACGTTCGCCAACTCGTCTGTCCTGATCGCGCAGATCCGGTACCCGGCCGACATCTTCGTCCTGCCGCAGCCGTACGCGGACCGGCTGGCCATCACCAGCTGGGACATGGACGAGTGGGAGCTGAAGCTGTACTGGATGTGGGAGCGCTGGCCCGCCCGCGAGGACGAGGACAGGCACCTCCACCGGCTGCTCGAGGGCCAGGAGAGGCTGGAGGAATGGAGCACGGCCCAGCTCGAGTGCACGCTGCACGACATGGCGCACCGCGAGTGGAACGATGTCATATTCGTCCGGGACGTCAGCCCGGCTAAGCTGGCGCGCGAGAGGGAGATGTGAAGCGTCTTGGAGGGCATTTCGCATCTTGCTCTGGTGGACTGAGACAACATGAATCACTAATGATCGGCCCTGCCATACGCCTCAATGAAGGATTATGGGATGTTATCAGTGACGCACTTAATAATGAGTATCGGTTGGAACTGCAGGGCCTACAAGAGTTCCAACTTCTTGCATACCTAAATGATACTTCATTTGCGACCATGCTTTCCCATTCCTCTGCGCAAGGTTCTGCGTAAGTGTTGCCCATTTCATGTGTAGAATCCACAACGAACGGCACTGCTTTCCCAAGGCCGTGGAGAATGAAGTCTCTGCGAAGATCATTCTTACTGCCGCGTATTGCTCCCAGTTGCCAAAGGTCCAACATGACGTTACTCAGTCAGTAGCGCCATATTGCCCCGAAGTTCCTTCTCTTCTCTCGTCGTATGGGAGGAACGAGAGCTGTGCAGGACATAGTTGAGCCAAAACAAGAGGATTGGCCAGCTGAAGACTATAGTTACATGAATATATACTGAGTCAAGAAAAGAGGCTCTCATGGGCAGCGAACTGAATGCATACACGAAATGATGGATTTCTTGCGGTTCATACAAGTGATAGTGCGTTTGGACTTCCCCTGTGTGTTGAAGCTCGCGGCGGCATTTCCAAGTCGCCGTGGGCTAGTCTCCCGTACTTCCTTCTACTGGCGATAGTGGTTCTTTCCCACGCCCATACGATGACGACGGACTCAACAGCGCTTTCCACAATGCAAGTCAACACTGACTCCAGGGGGGGAACGGTGACAGGTTACGGGGAGAGGGCGGCAAGAAAATGTGATACCTACGGTGAGCCTGATCATCGGATAAGAATACGGGGAAGAAAGGAAGAGAGAGATCAGACTGGGCGCACACGGGCGGTGGTTTTGACGGGGTGCGCTCATCATCTGCTGGGGGCTTCCCGGATGACGCGAGGCGTCAGGGATACTGCAATGATACCCTATCAGGTTCCCTATGGAGCGCTGCTGACAACAACCGTTATGAGACTTTGGAGTGTTTCTTCAAGGGAGTAGCGAATTTCGAACACACTCGCTCTAGTAAAGGGAACACCCCACTTCTCTGTGCAGTTGAAGAAAACTCACATGGAGGTATCTCACTGCTGCTTAGATTCAAGTCAAATTACTTGTACGCGAACCATCAAGACGAAACATTATTGCATCTCACAGCACGAGGGGCCAATCTTGGGACGATTGGAATTCTAACAAAATCTGGTTTAGTAGATTAACCCTGGAACCGCGCAATTCATCCGGACAGACAGCTCAGGAGGTTCGCGAACTATTCGGCGCGAAGGATCCTGCGATCCGGAAAGCTTTTGGAAATCTTGTTCGCGCTATTGAATATGAAATCGTATGGAATCGGAGCCTAATGAAGAGGCTGTTTTTTACGACGCCCTAGAAGAGTAATCTGATAGTGATCATAAGACGTATGAAGCTATAGAATATGCGGTTTTCCCAGCAAATTATTTCTGGAACCAATCAAGTCGATTCCAAAATTACATACTCGGAGAGCTCTGCACAAGTGTATTAACGTGACATCAGGCATTAGATGAAAACTTTGGTAAGTTGAATATTGACAAAGAAGCTGATGGGCACGCAATATGGGTGGAAACCATTATACTGTGTGGCCCTTGATGATGAGGAAGCTGAAGCTGAATCTATCTGCTGCTGGATGCTCCACACTGCCGGTGGGACAAGACTTCCACGCGGTTGGTATCCGTCGGAGCTTTCTATGAATGTAGCCCTAACATATGAGGCGTAGATGGCTCAGATATGAAGCAGCATCTCAATCCAAGCCGGTAACCAGAACACCTATTGGCAGGCGGCGTAGAATTATGAATGACTCGATAATGACAAGCAGCCGCGCCAGGACCATACATGATCGAATAATGACAATAAAACCAGTGGGCAGATATGTGGCCAAGAAACTCAGAGTACGGCACACAGGCAGTATCCACGTCCCTTTCTGTTTGGGATTAGCCTAGCTGCCAATCTTGCTGTTGGTTTTTTCGAAGACCCGTGCCAGAATGCTATGAGTCCAAATAACCGGAACGCCACCGATAATTATGAAGCAAGATATCTTGCAGTGACTATGTTCGACGATGGTGGGAAAAGTACTGTTCCATGCTGTGAGGTGCATGCCTCCATAGATTACAGGAAACAGGAATCCTAATACGTCGTTTCGCCATCTTCTCCAGCCAACTTTTTCATATGCTCGGACAAGTACTATTACACTCTAAATCACTTGTTTTACTCGGCCACTCTGTAGCTCCACGGTCAGCGTTAAACTGAGAAGCTCTGAATCGAGAACTTGATTGTAGATATTTCGATTAGGCGCCGTCAGCAATATCGGTGCATCATATTGGACGCCACCAAGATCAGCCACAATTTCTGACAGAGGCTGTAGCGTGGTATCGGAATGGTGATGGGCGACGTATCGTGTTATTCACTCCAAGCGCACGGCATCAGTGACGGTGAGATGCACCTGACCGCGAATGCAGCCAATCCCGCAAGGAAGGGATTGGCCAATTGAAAGGTCAATACCCCAGAAAAATTATCGTAGACGTACGTGACTGACTGCCATTCAGTATTGTGGTTCTGAGGTGCATTGCTATTGGTGCTGCACGTAAATTGATCAGAAGCACCGTAAAACGTCAGGCAATCCAAATTTCGGTATACATCAAGGTCCAAGACCGGTAAATCCGCCATGAACTCAAGACTGCCGTTAGCCATGTCATCCAACACTTCTGGCTTATAAATGTGGAATGGTTTCTGTACCGGTGTTTAGTCCGTTGTATCAGTTTGTACGATCTTTCTGCTTTGTACACTCACCCTAAACCGAAAGATGTACATTATGCCAGCAGATAACATGCACTACTGTATGTAGGCCAAGTAGTGACATCGGAAGACCATAAGTCTTTCGGGCAATGCACTGCATTGCAAACCAGCAGACTTAAAACAATACCAATCCCTTTTGAACAAAGTTCGCCTTGCTTTTGTCATTGATTATGTCGCTAGTAATAGGAATCCAGTATCCTAGTTGCAACAGCTGGCAAACCCCACGAGGCGAGAGGGTGAGTAACTGTCTTTTGATTTGTATGCAGGGACAACATGTTTTCGCGAAGGTCTTTATAGGTCTCCGAGAATGGGGGGCAGGTTTGGCGATGTCATTAATCCTGATTTGTACAGCTCCCATTGTAATAAAAAAGCAGAGGCGAAGATCGATTACTGACTTTTGCCCGACGAGTTATTAGTATGGTTCAGCCATACACGGCAAAGTTATATGGCTTACCTGCTTCGGTAGATGATTAATGCCTTGCACAGAATCGCCTTTCGATTCTTTTGCTCTTTTTATCAATACTCTCAAATCTTCCTGCAGCTCTCGTGCCGCTAGAAACTGTCTTGCTGAATGTAGAGCATGGTCTCCCGGGCCAGTAAAGTTGTTCCCACCCATTCCAGCTTATTAGTAAATACGGGCCAGAACCCCCTTCGCTGCGGGACATTTAAATGCAGCGCAGTATATACGCAAGCGACGATAGTCAGGACATTCGACCATAATATACATATGTACTAGATGTGTCTCGTATTTGTGGGTCATCGACCCAAGATGGGGCTAGGATAGCCCCTAACGCAGTGAGATTATTTCGGTTGGTGGTGCATTGGGCGTAGATTTCGGCGGCGGTCGAGTTGTCACTGCTCCCAGTGACCTGCGCTGCGAATAGCAAAATCGCCCAGAGTAAGGGCATGACGATGGGTTGGAGTGATTACACGCAGCGGTGAAATACAAACAGTTGATGCCCGACATCGTGGGTAAGGCTGCGCTCCGGGCACTCATTATTGAGGATTTGTGTCACTGATCTACAGGCGTATTGCCCTCAGACCGCTCTCCTATTTTGGATTGCTATGGTGCTGCCACATACATATGTGCTTTTTCAATTTGCCGGTGCTTGAGGCCTTACTATGATTGAATACGTCTTCTCTGTAATCGCAATTTACCGGAACTCACTCACTCTTCGAGGAGGTCAACGAGGAGGTCAATAATGGAGTGCGCGCTGTCCATTGTCGAAAATGATACCTATGATTTTGAGTGCATTATGCATATTAACGCCCGCGGCAATTTGCTCTGTATACGCGCGCAGGTCGCTGCTATGCTCAAACGAGGGCCAAGACCTGGAGTCAGCCGTGGCGTCATTATAAGTATTCCCTCTGCCAATTGATATGGCAAAGGCTCTTATAATATCTCGAAGTATGCATGAATAACATTTGCTAAGCTGCTCGGCAAATGCCGAGCCACAACTAGATCCACACCTTATTGAAAACAGTACCGCTATCTATCTGAAAGCCATTGGTACGCCTAGTATAGGGTCTGAAAGTGATGTATTAGAAAGATGGTCTCCAGCTCCTCCGCGGAGCGGAGGGGCTGCTAATCTATCTAACTGTTTCAGCTGGCACCTCCAGCACCAGCTGGCCGCCCACTGTAGCGCATCAGCCATAGACCACTTCGCTAAAGCGTTCGTATTAACGCCTTATGACCCAGTGGGTGCGTACGCCTTGATTGGTCGTGGAACGGAAGAAAAATCCCGACGTCCAGGGCGTGGTCTCGGCCGTTGTCCCTATCAAGCCTGCGGCTGAGCGAGGAAGTGCCTGATCCCACCGTGTACTTGTGTAGTCCGGCGGCGAGCTATACCAACGGCACTAATATATTAATTGAAATTACCGGAACTACCGTAGTACGCTTGTTTAAGAACATAGGAACAAAGTTCAAAAGGAGTAAGATATTAGCTGATAATTACCCGTGTAAGGTTCCAAGTCGTGCTGGACCTGGCCAGAGCCAGCGCAATGCATCTCACCTGTCCGATAGAAGAGTCGCCGAATAAATCCGGCCGCTTCGCTTGGACGAGTATGGACCACATGCGGAGCCACATTTCATACCTTCATTCAAGCGCTATACTCTGAGGCGTTCGTCATTCGGTGCCACGCATGTATGTTTGTCGGAAATGCTACTTCGCTCTGGACAATGTATGTCTTTGAGTTCATCGTACTATATGATATACCCTGAATTAGAATTTAAGGCTGAAATGGCCGTATGTATAATTACCGCCTATATAGCACTAATCGAAACTTACAAGGAACATGGTAATCATGATAGGTCAATTAAATCGATCTGTCTTGGGCCTAAGGCTCGACCCGCGACTCATCCAGGGGAGGCGCTGCGGCTGTTCCGTGATAGAATAGAGTTTCGGACATCACACCATAGTGGCCGACCCCAGGCTGCGGACCTCTCCTCGCATAGTCAAACAGTTGGCGTTCCTAAGGCTTATATTTGCATAGTTCCATGAATTAGTGCGGTCCCGGAAACTTACATAGGATACTAGCGTGCGGCAATGGCGTCAGCATTGCCATGCGTTTCTGGTAAACCCGTGTCTGACATGGACCCGCCTACCTGGCAGAGGTCCCGAATGATAACTGAGTTCCGTCAGAGGGTTCTAGGCTTAGGGAGGCAAGCACAACTCGCGTAGCACGAACACACATCTCACTACAACCCACGACAGTGTCTCGTCTAGCTCACAGCTCTATATGGCAGTTCTTCCGGGACCCTCAGCTTACATCAGAAAAACGATAGTATATGTTTGACGATTCAAAAGTGCCCAATCAAGTCATTTTATGAATCTACCCTTCTCCTCGGAGTTTGCTTAAGATACGCCACAGTACAGCCACATCCGCCGTGTGAGACCTTTTGTTCCTCTGGCCATGAGACTTCCGTAGGCCTAATGTCAGGTGAAGAATAATTCGCGGGCAAACATCTTGCATATGGAGGTATTACAGCAGTCCATTAAGCGTCTAAAATTGGTGTTCCTTGTTGAAGACATGATTGAGTGAAGTTACGTCCCATACCCCTCGGGAGGTCGTCGCCGATTCACGGCACCACCCGGACGCTAAACAGAATATCATTGAGTGAAGTAGCTTGAGCAAGCTGACTGGTGTACCATGTAACTTCGCCCAAGTATGCGCGGTTGGAATCAGGTCGAAAAGCATAAATGAGGTAAACAAATACACTGGAGAGTCAAACAATGCATTTATGTCAACACATGGGGCCAAAGGAATGGGATTGATATAGACCTAATGAGTGAGATATTTCTATGTCTTTAAGAACTGGTAATGAATGACCTTCGTTAACGTGAATCGTGAACATTAGCTCCACGCATAGCAAACCGTGCTTGTAAAAGTGAAATATACAAGCAATACTCTTCGTGCAAATGAGAATTTCTGAACTGGGAGAGTCCTCGTCCCACAACCTTCTAATAAACCAAAAGCTCCAGCCCCAGGAATTACCACACCAATTCGCTCACCCACTATAACTGTCCAAATCAGCGCCCACCGGTGTTGCTACCCCCGGTACGAGCGGCAACAGCTCTCTTTGAGGTGACTAACGTTGTCTTCGCCGTTGAAGACGGGCTCTTGGATGTATTAGACGTTGTTTTAGTAGAAGATGTGGTTTTAATAGAAGATGTGGTTTTAGTAGAAGATGTGGTTTTGGATGTGATAGAAGATGTAGTCTTTGAAGAGGATGTGATTTTAGCTGTACTGGAGGAAGTTGTCTTCGTAGAAGATGTGGTTTTGGCCGTGTTGGATATTGCTGACTTCACGGAAGGCGAAGCAACTTGGGATGTACTAGCAGATGTCGTCTTAGCTGAGGACGATGTGACTTTGGACGTAGAGGATGTGACCTGGGATTTAGTAGAGGGCGTTGTTTTCAATGTACTAGAAGATGTTGTCTTTGTTGTACTAGGGGAAGTTGATTTGGATGTACTTGAGGTCGTTGTTCTCATCGAAGATTTACTGCTAGTTAATGTACTAGATGTGGTTGGCTTCGTAGTGAGGGAGGTACTTTTAAGCGTTGTAGATAAAGTCGTCTTTGTAGAAGAGGAGGTACTTCTAAACGATGTAGGCGAAGTTGTGCTCGTAGAAGCCGAACTGCTCTTCGACGAGGTAGACAATGTTGTTTTTGTAGATGCAGAAGTACTTTTAGTTAGAGAAGATGAAGTGCTTGAAATAATAGATGTTCCCTTAGATGAAGTGGAGGAAGATGGCGTTGTAGTGGAGGAACTACTCCTCGATGAAGAGGTACTTGTAGTGGAAACGCTCTTAGACGAAGTTGGCTGACCAGTAGTGGAAGTACTCTTAGATGAAGTTATACTTGTACTAAATATACTGGCCGTAGCTGAGGCAGAAGAACTTGGCTTTCCAGTCGTAGAGCTACTTGTCAATAAGTTGGACGAAGTTGTACGTGAAGTAGAACTACTTTTAGACACTGTCGTGCTTGCAATGGTGGAAGTGCTCCCCAATGGAGTAGAGCTTGCAACAACGGATGTGCTCTTTGATGAACTAGTATATGTGGTGGCGGAACTGCTGTTCGCAAGGGAAGAGCTTGTAGTGGCCGAACTACTCTTTGATGAGATCGTTGAACTCGAGCTTCCAGTGACGGAACTGATCTTTGACGAAGTCAATGACGTAGAGCCCCCCATAGTGGAGCTACTGCTCGGTGATGTAGGGGTTACAGTGGTAGAACTGGCCTTTGATGAAGCTGTCGAAAGAGAGCTTACGGTAGAGGTAGTGCTTGTCATCACAGTAGAGGATGTTGGATTCGTGGGGGTGGATATCGACGACGATGTTGAAGCTGGCTCAACAGCTACCGAAGAGCTCAGCAATGAGGATGACGAGGTTGGGGTTGAGGTTGAGGTTGATGCAGTTGTTACACCGTTTGGCGATGAAGGGGATGAAGTTGGAGTTGCCTGAGTCGTCGGCCCAGTTGTTACAATGGTCGACGAAGTCGTCTGGTCGGTGGCTACAACGTTGGACGATGAAGACTGAGTCGAAGTTGAGATTGTCGAAACCGGGTCAGTCGTCACGGTGCTCGATGGCGAGGAGGACACAGTCGAGGTTGGCTCGCTACTTGTCAAGCTTGACGGTGACGGGGACAAGGAGGTTGTCTCAGATGCAACCGAGCTCGACGTTATAAACGATGAAGTCGGATCAGCCGTAGAAGAAGTCGACAAGAAGGATGAGCTTGAGGTTGTCTCGGTGGCAGGATCGGGGAAATTAGAGAAAGAGCTTGTCTGTGTATCGATACTAGATGAAACGGTCGTCGAAGTTGGTTCTTCGCTAACGGTAGCCGATGTGGAGGTCGAACTTACATCAGTTCCAATGGAACTGGCGGACGAGGATGTTGTCTCGCCATTAATCGTGGACGATATGGAGGACGTAGTTGGCTCTACATCAATGCTAGATGATGTGGAGGAGGAAGTTGGCTCATTTGTAACAGAGCTAGGCGATGTAGACGACGATGGTTCCTGTATTTCCGAACTTGTTGACAAGGACGTCGTTGTATCGGCTATGAAACTCGACGAAGTCGATGAAGTAGTCTCTTCGCCAATGGTAGAGGATGTGGAGGTCGTACTTGGCTCAGACATGTCCGAACTTGACGACGAGGAAGAAGTTGGCTCTTCATCGGTGCTTGATGACGTTGGGGATGAAGTTGGCTCAATCATAATAGAGCTAGATGCAGACGACGTTGTCTCCTGTATTTCAGAACTTGAAGGCAAGGAAGTTGTTGTCTCTTGAACGAAAGTCGAAGAAGTGGACGACGTCGGCTCTTCTTCGATGGTCGACGAGGTGGAGGTCGTACTTGGCTCAGATATGCTCGAAGTTGGCTCTTCATTGGTGCTTGTTGACGTTGGGGACGAATTTGGCTCAGTCATAACAGGGCTAGATGTAGGCGAGGTTGTTTCCTGTATTTCAGAACTTGAAGACAAGGAAGTTGTTGTCCCTTGAATGAAAGTCGAAGAAGTAGACGAGGTTGGCTCTTGATCGATGGTCGACGTGGTGGAGGTCGAAATTGGCTGGTCGTCGACGCTAGACGACAAAGAGGAGGTAATGGGCTCAGCCGTGGAGCTCGATGATGAGGGAAAGGTTGACTCAGAGCTCGGTAAGGAAGTCGAACTTGGATCGACCGTAGAACTCGGCCCGAAGGACGAACTTGACGCTTCACTGGTGCTCAATAAGGACGACGAATTTGGCTCTTCACTAGTGCTCGGCAGGGAGGATGAAGTTGGCTCTTCAGTCGTGCTCGACGACGTGGATGAAGCTGGTTCTTCCACAACGGAGCTTGTGGATGAGGATGAAGTTGGCTCCGTGGTTAGTTCAGTAGTAGGCTCCATAGTAGTGCCCGTTGATGGGGAAGATGAAGTTGTCTCTTCAGTGATAGGATCCGACGAAGAGGATGAATTAGGGTCAACCGTAACTGAACTTGACGATGTGGAGGACGATATTTGCTGCTCAGTGGTGGTCGAAGACGAAGTCGGCTCCGTAATGGTGCTTGACGACAAGGACGATGAGTCTGGCGCCGTCGTGGGCGCCGTCGTAGGCTCCGTTGGGGAATCCGCCGTAGTACTTGGCGATGAAGAGGATAACGAAGTTGACTCTGTGGTTGGCGCCGTCGTGGGATCCGTCGTGGGATCCGTAGTAGGTTCCGTGGATTGCTCCGTTGTAGTGTCCGACGACATAGAAGATGAAGTTGGATCAATTGAAGCATCACTAGATGAAGTAAGTGACGAAGTTGACTCTATTGTTGACGCCGTTGTTGGCTCTGCGGTCGGCTGTGTATCGGTACTAGATGCCACGGACGAAGAATCGGGGTCCGTGGTTGTGCTCGCCAATATGGGGGAGGAAGTTGACTCGGTTGTATCAGAACTTGAGGATGTGTCAAGCAAACTGGGCGATGCTGTAGTGCTTGAAGATGAAGATGACAAAGGTGGCTCCGTAGCTGACTCTGTAGTTGAATCTGTAGTGGGGTCCGTAGACCCCGTAGCGGTATCAGACGGCATAGACGAAGAACTTGGCTCGGTTGTTGTGCTTGAATATGTGGATGATGACATTGAGTCTGTGGTAGCGGATGTAGCCTCCTCTGATGAAGTGGTATCATCCCTGGCAACAATTGCTCTCTTGTTACCGATCGAAGTGGAGGCTGTTATCTTTGCAACAAGGGGTGAAGAAGGTATCCTGCCCGTATAGATTCCCGTAATGGTACTGGTGATTTCTTCCTTGACCGGCCCTACACCGACATAACGCCCCCAAATATCACGCTTTGGGAGCATGGAAGCCGCTGCGGATGCAGCCGTGAGGCTGACAAGTGCCTTGAATAAATGCATCATGAGGATCACCAAAGTCGCCTCAAGAAATAATTGCGCAAGTTGAAAATGAGTGACGAGAACATCGGAGCACGAGCAGCAGGTTTGCCATGAGTAATATAATATATCTTGATTCCAAATGTTCAGTCTCCTGTCTTTCATCAATGGCTTCGGTCGTACCAATGCTTTGGGTTGAACTCTAAATCTCATGTCTTACCTGAGGTTGTGGCGGCAGGTTCCGCTGGGAGGGTCAAGGTTTCTCCACGACATGTCAAGAAACACATGGCTTTGAGTCCTGTTTTGGTGACATTAGGGTTTCGTCTATTGAAGATAAGCTTTTTCTGCATTCGCAGAAGGCTCATTCAGTATTGGCGGCCTAGGCCCTGTCGCCCTCAATCTTCCCAGGCATTATGAAGTCGTTCACTCTCCAATCTGCTCCAGCACAACTTCAGCTTCGCAAGGAAGCAGTATGCTAGCGAATGTCTCGAATTCCTTGTTGATTACGGAAATAGTCAAGCCTAGCTTTTCCTGGACGTTGCAGATGTATTATCTTGCCGATGAAACCACGTTAATTTGTGTTTTGACCGCAATAGCCCGCCCATCATTTGAGCTAAGCCTGCTGAAAGTATCTTCCTCGCTCCTCATATTCTTGAAGTTGTGTTTGTCTGTCAACTCGACCTCGTTGTCCTCGATCTGCAAGTGCGATTGTCCCTGCAGATAACTTGGGACCTGGCTATTGTCGAGGCATGGGGCGCCGTTACTACTTTCTCCCTTGCTAGCATTGTTGGTTTGCCTGTTACGAAGGCTTTGGAACAATGGTACCAGTGTCGGAAGGCATACTGAAATGAGGCTACGGGCGGCTCAAAACTAGACCATCCGAAACCGGGAGTGGAAATCCATGTGATATCGGCAGCGTCTCTTTGTTGCGAAAGGTAGTAGATACGGATAATGCTGGTCAGACATACTCTGATTGTTGTTTACTTCTTGTGACAGAGGAAAAGCCGGGACACTTACAAGCCACCCAGCAATATACTGCCTATAACAGACATCTTTTTCCGCTTATTCATATAAAGCTGCGCCGTCCGAGGGATAAGAACCACCAATATAATGACATTATTAACCATATTAATGATACCAAAAACCAGATAGAAGAGTAGCGCGTTCATAAAATAGCTGTCCGTATCTCCGGGGCCCATTGAGCCCAGAAGAAACTTATAGGGCGAAATGCCAGCGCCATTGTAATCCACATTATGACGAGTTGAGACAAGTAAAACTTGTGGCGGCCCAGAACAGTATAGTAAAAAGCCGGTCGTTTTCCAGCAAGCCTTTTCCTATGTAGAACAAGCGCCGATACAGGAGTAAAATACTGACTATAGTCGAAGTAGCAGCTTCTGCGTAGACCCAAGACTCTACGAATAAAACCTTATGAAAGAATCTCATTAGCAGAAAACTAAAGTGATCGCGTTCCATTGTACATACTTGGAGAAACGCCATGAGCCGCGGCACATTCATCGTCCATACGTGCTATCCCGATCCATATCGGCCGGCTTTTCATAACGGGCACACGTTAGGGGCGCTGTATGAAGTGCATCATTAAAGTCCTGGAGTGAACTAATCAATAACCGTTGTAGCTACCAGGCCACCAGTGCATATCTCCACAAAGATTTGTGCGTAAGAATTGGATTCTTCGATTTTTATTTCATGTGAAACTCGGAGACAATTGAACGACCAAGTGCCACCATAAAGCAGAAGAAGAAAGACTGCAAGCCTATGACTTACTAAGGCGAGAACGATCGTGTAATCGTCAATACCCAGATTTCTTCCTCGATTCTCGTACGGACGTAGAAGCCCAAGACCACAGAAGCTGCTGCTACTGCAAGAATGATGCACGAAACGACATCGTATGTCATAGTAGTCGAGTCGTATAGCGAAACCGTTGACGGCAGCGGCCCAAAAATGGCCTGGATGGTAGGGTCGATGTCCATCATGCTGGGTGGGTGGCAGACGCAGCGGCATGGCTCGCACGCAGTTGGCTTCTCAAGAAGTTCTTTCACGGCCAACTGGATGCTCGTGGAGTTACAATATACATTGTTTCCACGTAGAAACAGATTACCGTAAGCTCAGATGATCCTGGGCAGCTTTGAATAGGAACATGACACAGCGTGGCAAACCAGATGATGAATTTGTTCATCGGTCGCGAGTAAGGTCAACGGCTATGTATCCCAAATGGTCCTGGTGTCAAATATTCAGCTGCACTATTGTGGATAATCTCGCAGCCCATATTATGGGAAAGATGGTGCTGCGGATGCTCAACTATTTGTCCACTAAGCGAATGCCTCGTGGAAGAACAAGGGATATTGAGCTGATGGCATAAGCTCACATAAGAAAGCTATCCTCAAATGGAGAATCTACGGGATTTCACGGGCAGGTAAGAATTTCATCTTACCGGCACTCGATGTACGAGGATCTGACTTGATATTTCTACAAAGGTTCGAAAGTGATTGCCAACGCCTCCGAGATATGGTAGACTTGTCCGTGTGGCATGGGACTTGTATAGTATACTAAATTTATATTTTCACAGTTTGTTGTTGACTACATATGATGAGCCTACGAAGGCTCCCAGGTTCATCGCTCCGTACAAATCTCGGCTGGGATCAGTTGTTCCTAGATGCCCAGTAGGGCGACGCGACATGACTACATGTAGACTACAATGATGCTAGCAGAGCTCTGCTGCAAATATCCGCTCGCAGATCGTCGTAATCGTACCAGCCAGTCGGGATCGCGACCAAAGGCACCGATGCACCTCTCAATTAAAGGTAGTACTCTTATGTTATAATACGCATGCCATCGTACGCGCCTTGCGCAGTAGTCAATTCAGCACATTAAAGAGTACCGGACCACTTCTCGGCCTCCATCTAGCCATGGCTGAAGACCCCGGTATGCTGCGAACGAACGCCGGAAAGCTCCAAACAGCTCAACTAGATTTGAGTTGATTTCGGTTTAATCTTCATTGATTACCCAAGCCCTGAGATCACCGATAGTATACACTATTCAAGCAGTCGTCCATCTCTTTGTATCTCTCATTGATACCATGGTCAAGTAATCATTCTTCATAAGCCCCACACAGCAGAAAAAGCTGTTAGTCATAGGTGATGGAGAGCTTCTCTCCGCAGCACGAGAGTAGTTGGTCCGTGGGACGCCACCTATAGCTGTATACATCGTACGCAAAAGCGAACAAGAGACACAAACCTCGCCAGGACTGTGGGAATTGGACCCATTGCAGAATCCAACCCCTGAGTGCTACTGCTGGCGGGCCCGGGCACCAATCGGGTAGCCGTGTGAGATGATTCCTGTCATGCAACATTCCAGTACTATAATCGAGGTAATAAAAATAAAATAAAGTATGGCCAATGCCATATCATTCATATTTTGCAAGCCTTTTCATTCTCTGTCATTCACCTGCTACGTTCTCGCTGCTGAATCATTTATGATTCATCCTTCAACCATCAATGAGGACTTGCGAAGCTGCATTCGGCTCGCTACTGATTTGCGCTATGTCGAGACCGGCAAGCTTTTGGATACTCGATGAATGAAAACTCGGGTCCTAGGTGTTGGCTTATGAGTTCAGAGCGACGCTGAAAAAAAAGAAAAAAGAAAAAGAAATTAAGATTGAAAGATGCTTGTTGCATAGTACTTGGAAGCTACGTCCATCTACTCCCAGTAGTTCCTTGAAAGTGCTGGGTTCTTGGCTCACTGATCTGCCAAGGTCTCTTTTACAGATGCCCAGATTTCCTTGGGCAAATATCCCGATAGCCAGTAATTACCCAGATTATCTTTTCCGATGATTGGAAACCCATTCGGTAGGGTCATCCCGGGCTGGTCATTTTGTATATACGATGGCTTTCCCCTTGTTTTAGAATCACCTAGCGCTTGTCCACTGCCAGGCACGATAGCAGCGCTGAAGTTTGTGTCGAACAATCTTGCCTGGGCCCAATTAGATATCGTGATCATATGCATACCGGGATCTCCAAAGAGCGGCGGCATCCTCCCCCAAGATTGGCGCCACAGTGCTGCATAGGCCTCAATCTGGCTTCGCGAGCCTAGCTGCTCGATGGCCTGTCTGATAGAGAGCGCCAAGTGTCCGAGAGGCTGCTCAGAAACCTCATGTAAAGATGAATGTACGTTGATGAAACTAACGGCATTCGATACATAAGGTCTTCCCTGAGGAAGTAGGTCGACTGCCAACTGCTTGCGCAATGAGTAAACGTTACTGATCAACACACTTCTCTGAGGACCCGTTTTGAGATGGGATGTGGCCATTCGTGTCCACCAGGCCGCTAAAACATCACCCTCAGTCAGAAAAGGCTTGATGCCATTATTGCTGGCGGCCAACTCAACGAGAGCTGTTTCGTGTAACCTCGCAAGAAAAGCAGTTGGTACGCATACTATGCGGTTTTCTTGGGCACGGCAGAAGCTGGTAAGGTTTCGAATCGCGTACTTCGCAAGGCCAAACATGGACAATTGGATGTTTGCAAGCTTATAAGGCTCTGTAGGTCCGGCTCCCAGTTTCTCTAGGGGATCCGGGTCATTGTTAGTGCCTCCGAAAGGCCTCGCTACCTCGTCGACTCGGCCTTGCAGCATTAAAGACCAGGCGTCAAGAAGCGCGCGCTGGCCCACTGGTAAATGAGATGATTAGCTTATGCTTTCGTGCCAACATCTGAAGATCAACGGAGACATAGGACCGTCGTGGAGTTACGCACTAGCATCCATGACTATATGTGGCCAATCCAAGCACACCATCGTCTTGTCCTTGAATGATATGACATTAAGGCCGAGCTGGGGTACATCGGAGTACAGGTAGTCATCGAGTTTTTCAAGGCCATCTTCTCGACGGAAAAAAGCTTTGAAATCATCAGAGTCGGCCACTACCGCAGGTCTCGAGCTCGGGCGCGGCAGGCGCGAAACGATAGGATGCTGTCCAGTCTTGATGTCGTGGATGACATGACGATAAGACAGAGCGGGTCTGTCTCTTGTGAACTGGGCTGGTACATGGTACTCGAGCTCCTTCTTCTCCTGATTATGGTCAATATGGTTTTTGGATTGGAGAAGGGCTATACAACACACATTCCGCCGCAAGCGTGCACTGAGCTTCCGCCATCCGTCACGTTGGATCAGAGACTCAAGGCTGACTCGCAGCTTTTGAGGATCTAAAACATCATCAAAGACCAATGTAGAACACAAGATAAAAGCTCGCCATAAAGGTGTATTATCAAAAAAGTATAGAGGAATAATCGTATCCGACGGCACTTTCGGTGGCTGTGCTCGACTGCCGAACATGATGGTAGATCTTCGTAACTGTGATTGATGTTATTTATGATAAAATGATTACAGTAGAACGAGAGAGAATGATAAGGGAGGCTTTCGAGATGAGCAGTCAGCCCTTCTGGTCTATACGAAATCGACAGGAAAGCGTGATGCGACAACCGTATCCACCTTCAATTATTTAGGGCACTAGTCTAGTCTAGTTTAGTTGCTGATTGTCGGAATCCAGGAGTACGACTTGGCCACAACCGGGTTCTTCAAGAACCAACAGCTTACCCGTGGGTCTTGTTAAGGCGTAACCAATGGCCAGTTTTCCCAGAGGTGGGTTTATTCCAAGTAAAAATAATTTGACAGCGAAAAATAAATGCATTTGTACGGATTAGCATTACGCTCGAACCATCTGTAAAGATCCACCTATGATAGTTCTTGCAGCTTTCGTATAATTGGCCAATAATCAGCCCCGTAAGGCACACCACCCCGCTACCGTTAGTGCTTAGGATCGTGAGCTACATTGTGGTGAAAGGCAGTGCGAGGAAGGCCAGCAGAATGCGACTTGTCTCTCTATTTGGCTTGCGTCTAGCGCTAGCGGGTCGATACTAAATATCTATATAAGCGTCACCTTTCCATTTGTGATGGGCTATATTCTGATTGCACTCTTATTCTCATTGATTGTGATTGAAGTATACTTTCAAGGTCAAGAACATCCGCCAGGGATGTGCATGATATGCTACAAAGGGTCCAGCGCATTCAAATTTGCCCTCCACGGTCAAGTAAATAGTTGCTGCAGTGTGATATTCAAGACATACGAAAACTTCACGACCGCGAAGTTGTGAAATAATTCTCAGGGGATGGTAGTGGAGGAGCGGCAGACAACATTTCCAGCATTGTCATTGCAGCGCAGCTCTGTTGACCTTGTCATTGAGCTCTGGAAAGAAAACATGGCCTGCTCACTTTCGCCCAGCAATCAGTATACTTCATGGTGGATTTCCTTTAGTAAAGCTGAAAAGTTGGGCACGTCCCTGCCCCATACGATACCTCGCCATTGTGTCAACGTAAACTGGTCACGGTCACGTAACACAGGAAAGTGTGGCATGAGTCTTGGATGAGGACGGTTCGGGTGATGATCAGGCACAAACTGGCAGCATTATTGATATGGGAGAGATAAGCTCCTAATAAGCAGTCAGAGCATACGCATTTCTAGAGATTCAGTATTATCTTAATAGTACAAGATTACTACAGCTGCAATACAACAACACGGGGAGGCTCCAAATTATTAGTACAAGAGGCTCAGCTCTGTTTACACCTGCAGACATATATAGTCCTATGTCCTTCACAAAGGCACAATGATCTCATGACAGCAAATGCAAGATATCTCGTTATGTTTCTTGTTTCGGATAATCTGATAGGATACCCCATGGTGAAGACAGTGGCTATGGCAGAATATGTACCCTTGACTTTGTCCTGGCCCAATCAGTTCACCATAAATTATCCGGATGTTTGGAACATTTTATGAACTACCACAATACAGCTCAAAACGACCAAGACAGTGTGATATCCAAGAAACTGATTCATAATTCGATGATGATATCTCATTAGTTATACCATACCGTAATTCTCATTGACAAGTACATATCTGTAGCGAGCTTTGCCGGCCTCCATGTCTACCACAGCGTTGTTGGCGTCTTTTAAGGGCCTGGTCTGCACCCATGGTTTGATCTTCTTCTCGACGGCCAATTTCAGCATCTGTCTGATCTCTCCAGGAGCACCGATAAGACTTCCTCCAATCTTGATGCCGTTGGTAACCAGAACAAACGCGTTAATGTTGGGTAAGCCTCCGCCGTCGGGTACACTGGAGGAAGTCAGCAATGAAAGCAATAGTCTCGTAGGGCTCTACCTACCCGACCTGAAAAAAGGTGCCTCTGGTTTTTAATAGCATAAGATAGTCCTGGAGTGGCATCTTATCGCTTGAGACGGTACAGATGATGATGTCTAACGATCGTCGGTTTTTGATGACCCAGTCCTGATCGTCGTCGTCGGTTGCAATATATTTATCTGCACCAAGTTTGAGAGCGTCTTCTCTCTTATCAGCTTTCCTCGAAATGGCGACGATCCTATCGGCGTTTAGAGCTTTAGCGAATAGAACAGCGAAATGTCCGAGACCACCTAAACCGATAACCCCAATCGATTTACCAGGTCCACAACCATTCTGATATAAAGGTGAAAACACCGTAATGCCAGCACAGAGCATAGAAGCGGCGTCGACAGAGTCTAATTCGTCGGGAATAACAAATACAAAATGGCCGTTTGTCCGATTATAATTTGCGTAACCGCCGTAGGATTTCCCTTCATTGTTAGGGTAGATCGAACCATATGTTTGAGTATTCTCGGTGGCGCAAAAGATCTCTTTGCCGTTACTGCACTCCGCACAGTCTGAGCTCAAGCAGGAACGAGCCTGAGCTCCAACTCCGACGCGATCGCCGACTCTGATATGTTTGACATTGTTGCCAACACGGATTGCTTTGCCGACAATCTCATGTCCAACGACGCAAGGGTAGGGTGTTTCACTCCACCCAGACTTCAGGACTAAAATAATGCGTTGGTTGATTTGCACCTCTCCTAAACAAACCTTTGAGGGAAAAAGACATACCATGCAGATCACTGCCACAGATACCGCAGTGGGATATCTCGATATCTACGTCGTCTTCGGTCCATTTCTTAGGTTCGAAGTCGCCCCATTCCATTTTCCCCTCGGCGGCTTCGGGTGTCTTTCCGAGCCATCCTTGGAATCTCGGTGATACGCGGTCTGTCATTTGATCTGATATATTTATAAGGTGTGGTTTGAAGATGACAGCAGGATTGTAATCTTTCCAAGGTCGAATTCTGTTGCTAACGGATAGTCTTCCTAAAAACAATGGATGGGAAACTGTTGTCATATATAGATTGCGTACCAACCAGCGATTGCGCCTTACTCTTTTCCCATGTATCTAGTGCGAAGATCATTTTGCCGTATCCCTTGACTAATTCTCATGATATTAAGGTCTAAGCTTGTCGGACTTAAAATACATCCTTTAGGGCGACAAGGCAATTAGAGTTTGCAGATCCCAGCAATGTGTATTAGATAATCCACAAAGAAGCGGTTCGACAAGCTACATGCCCATGACGCCCGACGATAGAAGCCATGCATGATCCTGGCACTGGGGAGATAGCTTGTTTGAGAATCAGCAACGGCACTTCTCGTAGTGGAGATCAAGCCGAGGCGAACTTATTGAGTCCACGGACGTTGGGCTTAATGCCGTCTGATTGGAGATCAATTTCCACTGTCATGCGTGAGAAACCATGTCATGTGGGGCCACCACGGCACTAGGTAGCCAAGGGTGAGCGGGTTACATCCGGACAGCACGGGCGAGCCTTGAAATGGCAATGATCGGATATGATTGGAACAGGAAAAAAGTTTGCTGCCTTTTCCGAGCCATAATATGACACAGTGATTATAGAACGCGAACGCAGGTGGCGGTGTACCCCGATTGGTCCACTTCCAGGAGTCGGATCGTGATCGACAAAGTTGAAATATCGCCATTATCATTTTCTTTTTGCTCCAATAGCTGGACGGAGTCCCCGGAACCTGTCAGCCGATGTTGGCAATTCACGTCCGAGGAAAGGATATTTCAGAAGCTCAAACGGACAGGGAAGAAACATCGGACTAGCGCCGCAGATAGCGCAACAAACTATAAACTATATGATATGTTCTTAGCGATTCTCAAGAACGGTAGGATAGCAAGACAGATTTCAAGAACTGGAAACAAAAGCTCACGGAGTGGTCTCGAAGGCTCTCGGAAGTAAGGCAGACACAGGATTCTGACTTGGTTTTTATGTGAGACACAGAATAGCTCTAGACCAGCTGTGAATTACCCTGTCCTGGATGACGATCCACTTCTTCTCAGACTGTCGCAACTTATATCTCAACAGTATTATTACAGGATGCTTTGATGGCAAGCGGACGAGGGATAAGACAGTGAATGTGGAATCATGACGTGTAAAACTGCGACATGTCGTGCTCCATAGTTTGTAAGGAGGGGTCGGCACATGCAGAGGTACGAGTCTTACTTTGCTACTACCCTGGGACCCGCCCGAATCTTCACAACAGCGTAACATAGCGTCTCGGTGAGGTGTACTGTAAGTTCCGTGAGGCAGGGCTGCCGTCAACACTCCGTGGCCGGTACTCGGGTGCTCCTTGTACTCCGAGATACGATCGTTAAAAAGGTGGGTCGACCTATATCTGTTACCGTTCACCAATAACTTGCTCGTACCTTTGCAGCTTCTGCCAAAAACTCGTCAGTAACCTGTCAGCAGATAGATCCGCACCTTCAAATACCTATCAAGTAGCTGGGCATAGACTCTTTCGAGAATTTTGAGCAAAATGTTGGAACCAAGTCCATGTCACTGCGACTGTTATTGCTCACACTTGGCCTGGTATTAAGACTCCCTTCTGTTTTAAATCCCAAAATCGAAGGTTGCCTGTTTAACTAGATGATTACGTATTTCTTGTGGAGCGT
Organism: Seiridium unicorne; assembly: GCA_039778275.1. Classification (NCBI taxonomy): domain Eukaryota; kingdom Fungi; phylum Ascomycota; class Sordariomycetes; order Amphisphaeriales; family Sporocadaceae; genus Seiridium; species Seiridium unicorne. The sequence goes on from JARVKF010000416.1 coordinate 129,547, forward strand.
GATAAACAATCTGTTGATCGGCCCGCTCCGCAGTATTCCGGGTCCTTAGCTGTGGGCTATCTCGCCGATCTTCTGAGCTTGATCACAACGGACGGCCCGTCAATGGTCATCGTAACATTCTCGTGATGCATAAGAAGTATTGTTACGTGGTCCGAGTGAGCCCCAATGCCGTCGCATTTGCCAGCGCACCAGCTTGGAGAGATTCTCATGGTCATGGCCAATCCGCGCACTTGGAGAACATCGAGGAAACCAGCTTCCTTGCAGAAGTCTCACACAGTCTGACCAAACAGTGACGATCACAGTTAAATACGACGAATCATACCCAATGGTCTCTCCCAAAAGTCTATGGTCGAATAGGAGCCACTTATACGCGGATATATCAATATTTTGTTCGACGGCCACACGAGTTCAGCAGTGAGGGTAAATCAGTGAGTTAATATAAATGGTATGATTTCACAAAATTTGGTGAATCATCCAGCTCCCTGAAATTCTCGAGTCTTCATCCATGGGTGGCCATGGTATTCAAGCAGAGAAAAGGAGATCATCCCCTAGGCCAGATCCGGAGGGGCTACCCAAGTGTCAGTCCCTTGATCGATCTATTGATCTGTGTACCCTCTACGAACACGATCCGTGATCAAATGAGTCTGGTCAAGATCAAGATGATAAAACGCGTGGCTCTGGAGGAAGTTCGACTGTCACGGTTCGAGAGGGTCAAAAAGGCTGCGCTTCAAGGTCCCCCATGAAGTGTGTAGATTGCAAAAGTTAGAGAGCTGGAGTTAAGCACCAAGCTCCCACTTAAATACTCTAGGCTGGCAGCTGGCCCTAGCGCCAGTCCGTGACATCGACCAGACTTTATGGATGCTGGTTGCATCGGACGCGGAGGGCAAGCCAGTAAACTCTGTGAATATCATTCCGAATGCAGTGAAATGTATCGTATATGAGATTGACGCTTGAATTAGGTTACGCCCCGCGAGTGGCTCCTCGATAACGCAAACTTCTTCGTCGCTGCTGGCTCGGAAACGACTGCAACAGCATAAGAGGCCCACGTCTATCGAATTTAAATTTCCGAGGCTTCAAGCACGTGACTAGACTGCTATACACGATCGTGCGGCATCGTCCCTATGCTTTGCGCGCTGTATACAACGATCCCGTGAAATTCAGTGCGCTAGAACAGCTCACCCAAGAGCGTCGGCTGGGTAAAACCCAGTTCGATCGTGACAACAGAGATGCTTTCCAGCCCTTCTCGACAGCCGGACGAAACTGTATCGGGAAGAAGTAAGTCGGTTGCTAGAACGCCTATAGAACACCAGAAACAGATATTCTCGTAATCTTACGCATAGTTGATCCTGGCTAGACTTGCTTGGAACTCTGATATCTCACTGGCAGATGAAAGGCATAGGGAATGAGCACATCGCCAGCAGATGTGAATTTCTTCTGGGACAAGCCACCATTGTTTATTTAGCTGCCTCCACGTGCGAACGTTGCGACAGGCCGATGCCTTGTGGCACGAGGCAACAGCAACAATCCAGCCCCATGCATCCGCCGTACTACTCTCCCCTACTGTATGATAACTATGCCTCGGAACTAAATCTTATTGCCAAGTCTTGCAATATGGTCAAATTGTTCTTTTAAATGTCTACGGACCTAATTGTATACATCTATGGTCGGGCAGGCGTGTAGGTATATGAATCAATGAAATCTTGATTCGCCGCGGCCATAGCATCGCTGGCCGTCCTCGTTTCTGATAGGATTAGCTGAGATCAGACCGGACGGAAAGTCCGGTAGGTTCTACTTTAACCTTATATGGAACGAACCGGAGGCCCAGCAGGACAGTTTCTGGAAGCACTCTACTACTCCTGAGCAGTTGTACCACTTACTTCACGAAAAGATCCAGGCTCTACCGGCACCGTTCAAATCCACTATGGGGAAAACAACATGTGATGGGATCAGAATCCCGCCTCTTCGGCTCTCAACCCTGATTGTACCAGCACTACCCGCAGGGCGTGTGACCCTTCTAGGGGACACAGTACATGCGATGACTCCATGTAAGTGGCGACAAAGCCCGCTGTCGATATCAAGAAGCCTGCTAACATCAACTAGAGTCCGGGGAGAGGGTGGCTGTCATGCGATCCAAGATGCGCTCAACCTTGCAAGAACCCTGCTCCGGATCAACAAGCATGATGATGAAGGGATAAAGGCCATCGTTGATTGCTACGAAAGAGAAATGTTGGAGCGTGGTGGTAAAGCAGCTAGACTCTCTCAAGCAGCTTTTGCCAAAGAAATAGATCCGCAGGAACCCCAGAGGATCATTGTGGCTGAACAATTGATCGGCCCTTACCTGACCAGCCTGTTCTCATCCAATAGTCATGAAGCTTGATGTGGTGCAGTAGTACAGTGAGGCACAGCTCTCGGCGGGGGGGGTGGGGGAGGCCAAGCTCTTACAGTTGGCCGTATACGGTTGTGACTGTGAGCATTTCTGGTGGCTTTTTCGAAGTTGGTACCGTGTTTGTGATATAATCGTCTATGCATTCACAGTGCAATTTTACATTTTATATTCTTTCGATTATTTCTCAGTTTCTTAAACCTTGGAAATGGTCCAAGCTCGACATTGTTGGCCTCCATTTCACCGGCTGGGATCCTCTGAATAAAGTTCGACTTCTTGCAGCCCTGCTTTAGAAGATTGCCACTTTCGACTTTCATGAGGTATGTCTGATCTAGGACGAGATCAGTAATGCAGGAAATACTGGAAGTGGCAGAGTCCCGTGTGTTCTTCGCCTAGTTTGAAGGCTGACTAACTCTGGCCAGTCGCACCTGTTACCTTAGCATACGGGAGGCTCTCGGACTGCCGTTGAAGAAGATATGTACTCATGCTTCGGATGACCAGCAAACTGCTAGCTTGGACCTTAATTGCTTGGCTCGGTGGAGCCTCCCTCCTACGCGCACGCCGTCGAGTGACTTCAATCCCGTTTCCTTTACATACATGCGAAGAAATATGGATTCGCGGGACCGACTTTTGAAAGAGCCTTTCAACGAAGATATCGACTTCGACGAGTTCGAAACCTTCGCGAAAGAACAGAGCTGTCACGGTTCATCGGAGTCAAAAGGCTGAGCTGCAAGGACCCCCATAAGTTGTATAAAATTACGATAGTGTTGGATATATCTCAACAGGCCCCCCGCTGGTGGTAGCAGAGTTGTGGTGGACCTCTGGGGTTGCGCATTGCCCCGCTACCGTTGATTGGTATCTGATAACACTGTTTTTTAAAGCAAGCTGATGTTGTTTGTGCTGCAAGCTAGAGAGAAATAAGTAGAAAGAGGTGATCATCTCTGGGGTCGCTCAATCGCATGTCATTCCGTAAAGACCTGCCAGTAGTTCCCTCGTGTTTCGATACGCGTTGGGGGCGATTGTGTGATAGCAAGTGGTTACAAATCCAAAGGTGATTTAGTATGGGAGGTCATGAACCAGCCGCAGAGGACTGGTGCCGCTCGATAAACTCCGCTCATTCGTTGATGAATTGGTTCAATTGCGCGAGTCTCTACATGGAGTTAACTGCTGAAAGCCCTGGGGGCGCTGAAACCGCCGTGCCACTAACGTGACCTCAAAGGTCTAAGGTAGTCCCCCGAGCCTTTCCCCTGGAAAATTGTGGATTTGGTAATAGCGCTCCTGGAACTATTGAGGTTCTAGATGCGCCGGAACTCATATGAGCCCCACACTTGAAAGCTCCTTTTGACTGCAGCCGCCCAAAACGCTGCAAGCTATATTTTTCAGCTACAAAGAATTGCGACCGAGTACGCCATGGGCTTGATATAATTTAAATCAAAATCAACTAACAGCTTCTGGACACATTCCTATGCCACTTTTTAAATCCTTGGCCGTATACCTGTTGTCTAGTCATGGCTCGGTCCAGCTTATCCCGGATCAAGTCTGGATGATCCAGAAAAGTTATAAAAGCCTCCAGCCAGTCCTAGAATCCTCTGATAATTATTCACCAGACTATTCACTCGGATTTCTGCTTTTCCACAGTAGTACAATTCTTCATAATGGCCCCAACGTATTCGGTCGGCCAGACCCAAAACCTGGTGTGCTCGACTGGTCTCTACGGCGTACTTTCTGGTTTATCTGGTGTTCCGGCCGCTCAAGCCTTTTGCGACACCAAGTACCCTCAAGTACCAACGTGTACTACCACTGTCACTGGTGCACCAAGAACAACTACCACAGCACCAGTCACCACAGTGAAGTCCAAGTCTGGAGGCTTGAGTGATAGTGATATCTCATATCTCATGCAACAGCTCCAAATCCTCGAAAATAAGGTTTTGAGTACGGCATGCTCCTGTATCGAGACACCAACCTGTGTCACGGTAACGGTTCCTAGCACAACCACGACCAAGAGCACGACGACCACTTCCACAACATCCAAGGGTAAGACAAATTTTATTATCGCACCGATCACCGCATTATCAATTACCACTCTTCTCGCATCTCAGCCAACTATTGCAATCTCGAGAACCATAACTAACAATTTTCCTATAGGGCCGACCGTAACTTCATCGACCACTACTGCTACTGCTTATGCAACCATCCCCACTACTTCCTCGGCTGTCACAACTTCATCGACGGCTCCTACCACTTCCTCAATTACCACTACCTCGTCGACCATCCCGACAACCCCCTCCACCTCCTCCGCCATCCCTTCGACTACCACTTCTTCATCGACCCTCCCCACTACTTCCTCAACTACTACTACTTCTTACACCACCATACCCACTACTTCCTCAACTATCACCTCCTCATCGACCGCCCCCACCACTTCATCGACTAGCTCTACGGCGGAACCTATTACGACTTCTTCAACCACTACTACAACGGTATCATCCACTACTGTCTCGGCAGCACCCTCGGCTACTGAGTCGTCCGGTGGCGACGATGACGATATTCCGGTGCCGACTCCTCAAGAGCCCACGCCGGAGCCCACACCGGAGCCCACACCGGTACCCACTGAGTATAACACACCAGCTGATCCAACGCCACAAATTACCGAATACAATACCCCCGCCGCACCTACTCCCATTTCGCCCCCCGATGACGGCGAGGTTGAAGAGAGGGACATCCCTCAGTTGGATCTCTCCCTTGAGTAGATATTGAAGTGATGAGGGTTTGCCATCAAGGCTGGCAGGCTGTGGCTGGAGCAGCTTCTGCAGCTTATAATTATTATTGTTATGGCTGATGTATGTGTTTCGTTTTGGTTAACTCGGCGTGTTTGAGAGCAATCCAAAAAATAAACAAGTTAGATTTGATACCAAACCTATTGAAGCTCCTTATATCGATGACCTTTGTGATCAGTCCTCTCCTATTGGCCATCGTGCTACAGATAAGGTCTTCGAACAGTTTCAGGATCCTTGGTTCAATATGTCTACGTGCGATATGACTGCTTACATATACACAATAAACACCAAGATTGGCACGCGACTGACTAACCCAAAACAGAAATACATTTGCTGATCTCAAATGCCACTGCATGTACAAAATCCGAGCCATACATTACACGGTGATTCAGTTTACGGGCATCAATCAATGATATTTATAGCAGAGACCTTGATCTTGGCTGCAAAGGCATGGCATGTCTCTTCAGACTCGATTATCTACAATTTCTTGAAGCTCGCCACCATACTAGACGTATACGGCGTGGGCGTTCTGATGCCGGTGCTGAAGGAAGTCATACTCGTCACTTGTGTCGTTGTTGGTGCCTGCCCGTCCAAGTCCAAGTCGACGTGCTTATACATTGTCATCTGGTATGTCTATTGCGCACCCCGCAGCGTGTTTTAGGTCGGGTGAGAGGTACATTGTAGTCGCCGATAGAAAAACTTGGCCGCGTGTACAATCATCCCCTGCGCCATCCACAATCTCAATTACTAAAAGGAAACGTCAGGACAAATGGGCCGCATCCGAGCAGACAACTGCCTGCAAAATCTGACTTTCTTACAAACCCTTCACAATTGCATCCATCAGCTTTCAGGACTTTCAGTTTCGCCATGCCCCCGGCCTATTTGCCGCATCCACAATGGCGTTTGGTGATATTTGGGCCATAGTCAATGCTCCAGCTTTTAGGCTCGAGTTTGGCTTTTCGCGTCGCATCGCAGAGACGCCCGCTGTGGCGCCTGTGATGGTTATGGGGAACGGTTGAACCACGATCATCGGCATTCTGATGCTCCAGTTTTACTCCCGCGGCTAGGTTGATGTCGTCGATATCTTTGTGGCAGTGACTGGTGCATATGCTGCTGTGGTGGGCAGTTGTAATATTTGGAGAGGGTGATATTCCCCAGGTCGTCTTCCGCTTCAAAATCTCAGTCTTATCCCAGCACGGGGCTATTTCGGTTTGACGGCTAACATCGCTAACGATTATGGTTCTATTTCATGTCTCAGCAAAAGGACAACAATATCAGTTGGCCACCTCAGTGGAGGTGTAGCTACGGGGACTCGACCATAAATGACCCTAAAAGCCACAATCAGGGAGTAAAGCATCAGGCTTAATCTCCGCCCCAAAATTTGGCTCTTCATATATGACATATATTCCTAGTTCGTTATCATCTATCTTGTATGGCCATATTCAATGAGTTGTGGTGAAGACACATTTGGGAAAGATTGAAGGAGGTCGGAATGCGTATCCCCAACAAGTTCTCGTATGTGGAAACAGACCACAGTGAAATCTACTATATCGACAATAGTTCAACCATGATTATAGAACTTTACTCTCAATTCGAGCCTCGGTGTCCTATTTGGATGACCAATTTCTTGCCACTGACTTTCTTCATTTTCAAATCATCGACACCCTGCAAGATAGCATCTAGCCCACCTTCTCTGACCTCGATTGGATGTGCCTTTATCTTGTCCTGCAGAAATAGTTGATCAACAACCTTGACGAACTTCTTAGCTAATTCAAAATCATCAAGGCTAGGTTCGAGAGTGAGCTTGTCTGATATAAATCCCTCGCCTATAGAGGTATAGGCGAATGTGGCCCAGGACTCCACGTCATCGCGGGACAGTTCCTGTGGCACAGGGGAAAGAGAGCTGTAGATGGCCTTTTTTGCAGTTGTCTCACTTGATAGCGCATCGACACAGATCTGAGCTGATTGGGAGTCTGCCTGGATGTCAAACACATAGTAAAGCTTGTTGTTGGTCAATTTCTGAACGTCCGCTGCACAAGTCGGCGCGTTATAGTCAAACACGGCATCAGCTCCGTAGGATTGGACGAGTTTCGTGTTTCGAGGGGAAGAGGTTGTCACGACCCTGTATCCAGACCTAAAAAGACATTAGTCAGCCCTCCATATATCTTTCCATATTGATATTCAAATCGGTCGCCAAATCTATAAACCGAATGACCATTTCCAAATGCACCTTTCTTACAGTTTAGTCAGCTGAATGGCAAAAGTACCCATAGCAGTGGAACCGGCATTGACGAAAACCCATTCTGGGTCTTTGGTAGGGTGGTCAGGCCAGGCTATACCAAGCTTGTCATAGAGTCCAAGCGCAATCGTTGCGACCGCGACGCCGAGTGTTGCCCCCTGCTCAAAGCTCATCGAGTCGGGAAGCTTGATCACGAGATCACCCTTGGCGACAGCGTACTCTCCAAAAGCTCCATCATCAAGGTGTAGCGGATTCGAACCACGCACGAATGCTGCGACTCTGCCGCCCTTCTCCACAGCTTTGGTCACGCCCGAGCCAACCTCGACAACTGTGCCCGCCAGGTCATTTCCCAGGGTCCCACCTAGAATAGTTACCAGTTAGCATTCTTGAATGCTTCTATTCAAGTTTCAAAGGCTCTCGGGAATATCTGGAATGATGTTAGGTTGATCATACCAGCTGTCGCAAAATCGTAGAGGGTATACCAATCTGCCGGGTTCAGAGCGACAGCTTCCACCTTAATAAGAACATAGTCCGGACGTAGCTTTGGCACTTCTACATCTTGGACTTCGGCACTACCTGGCGCTAGGATCTTTACGGCTTTCATTTTACAGGGGTGGCCAGACAAAGAGTGTACTTGCATGGGTGATTCGTGGCAAGGTCACAACAGATTGAAAATATGACATTCGCGCAAAAGAGGTATTATACGTCAGGATAGACGACCGGAAGATAGCGAGCCTTTACCTACTCGTATATTGCTTGGTAATTCGGCGATAATTAGTAATCAGCCTTGGTCTGCCGTCAGCACCGTTTATCTTTTAGCCACAAGAAGCTCTCGCCCAGCCCGAACGATGCTGAGGGGTAGCACCATGCATTCTGGAAAACCCAATCATTGGTGTTTGCCAAAGTGCGAAATACCTTAGGACGGTTCGGTCTGACTGGTGAAGAACAAAAGAATATTGCTAGATAGATTTCCGCTAGTAGAGCCCCGAAAAAAAGTAACGCCTGCAGCAGGTGCAGGAGCATACATGTACTCTTTGTCGAAATGTAGGAGCCAGCGATCGGTCCGCAAAGCGGGGCAGCTTCAACTGTCACAGAGAGAGTTGCTCGGCCACGGGCAAGCAAGGGCATCTGTGCTAGCAACTAATGTCGGTAGCATGGTCGATCTTGATGTTGAAGTAGTGCACTGCGACGTTCATGACCAGTTTCCGCTTTCTGATTTGGATGCAACGCTCTGTGTTTCGTGGCAAATGCTACAGGGGCCACTGCGTATTCTTCGTCCGTGCCGTGCCGAAGTGAAGAGAGCTTCCGGCTGACAGCAGGTCGTAAGCTTACTTTAATATATAGATAAGAGCCAAACGTACATCTTAAATAGCATTGCATAATAATGCAAAAAATGCGCATAACATCGTAGGTGGCTGGTAAACGCCAAGCGGGCAAAGTGCTGTGGCCTTAGTTACACATTTTGTTAACAACTACTATCCTTTAAGGAGCGCCGAACTGGGTCATTCTGATTATGAGCCCTTTACGCGTTGAATACATGTAGGGAAGCGGTAACGCCCTACAAGAGTCCCAGCAAGTCATGCAACGAATAGACATTTGGTATCTAACGTTTTCTTTTATATAATCCTTTTTTGGTACTCTAATTTGATCGCTCTGAGGGCCAAAGCGTATCCTGTAATGGAAACATTGGCAAACCAAGTCTGAAAATTCGGTGTGTCACACGGATGTCAGCATCGTTCTGTTTTAGTGCATTTTTAATAGTTCGGTATTCCTGACATGATAAATGTGAAACTCATATCTGAAATAGATAGCAGCTAGAGAATCACCATGGGACTTGGTAGGCAAGCAGGCGGAAATGGTCGGACGCTATGGGCTTAGGATTGGAGAAGTTATACGATAGAACCCGAAAATGGGCGTGCTTCATTGTATACAGTAGTTTTGATAGAAATATAAACATAATCATTTCAAAAAGTGTAGAGAAAGCCCTCATATCTGCCGAATATTCGTTCTTGTCCTTTTGTTTAAACGAAACATTGGTGATAATATGCACTTAGCACAATTTTGGAACATAGCCATTATATTGTTGCCAAACCAAATCGTCTGTCAGACTAGTACGAGTTAAACTCTTAGGCACTCCACACATTGTCCGTGGAAACTATTAACAAGCGAGTCCACGACGAGTAGAAAACCTTTCGCATCGAAATATCTTGCCCAAGCCAGCACAGCCGTTTCTTGGACGGCAATTGATATCCTGGTTTTCTTAACGTCTTCCTTTGCTGGCGACTCCAAAATTGGTGGTTTCAGAACAAAATCCCTGACCATCCCATCCTCTGACAATGGAGACCTTGTATTTGATCTTGATTTCATCGTACACTCACGCCGGCGAATGGATCTCATGCCACGTGCCCATCTATGATGGCAAAATGAGCTACACTACTTTTGATGTTTACGGTGCAGGAACTGCAATCAATCTCCCGCCGGTGGTGATAAAAGTCGGACTCAATGACGTCTCAGGTCCTCAACAGAAGTAGCGATAATCAACGTTCACGAGCGTCATGTGTGGCAAAAATATCGACAACAGTGTTCTCATGACATGCCTGACATCTGCAGAGTGTCGCGACGATGCATCTGCATCGTTACCATAATCTTTGACGGTTGTCTGGGTATAGCAATAGCCGAACAAACTAAGCAGGACCAGCTCACACTTGTCAAGAGTCATGCCAGGGGAGGGCCGACGGTAACGGTAGTCATAGCTATAACGGCAGAAACAGGCTCGACATTGTCGAGACCACGACCAGTAGTCGTTAATAACGACTGTCATACCTAGGTGGTTTAGTCACAAGCGAAGCTGGTCTTATCGTGACTAGCGCCGACGACGATGATGACTCACGGAGGAGCCTAGTATAGTACTATCGACCTCCTCAGCACAAATCCTGCACCCTCGCACGATGATGCGTCCACTTCGTCAGCTACGCAGACAGATAACACGCAAAAACCATCACTGCCAGCCTATGTTACCAAAAATGCATCACCCGGAGCGTCCTGGGCGCATAGCAATGGACTGTCTTCTGGGCGATTGACCAATCTCGACGACAGCAAGACTGACGATGGCATTGCGCTGTCATCGATCCATTCGATAGCAAACGGCGTGACTGCCTTTTCTACCACAGAATTCTGTTGAGGTACAGTACCATCCTCAGCACCCCGAAATCTTGTCAGCCACTCAAACCAGTCTGGAAGTTCTGAGTAGATGCGAGACATACAAGCCCGCACATCTGAGGACGATCTTAGCGCAGCAACACGAAAGGCATGGAATCCACCAGTGGCGCTCCCATTAGTGCATAGATGCATGTTGCGTGCCATGACCTGAGTAATATTGCCCGTTGACAAGCGGGACAACGAACTCAATACCGGGACGTCCCCAGCTGAACCCGCTCACAGCGGTAACCCACACTCTTCTGCCTCTCAATTCTTGGGTACAGGTAAATAGACCGCCACTATCAACTTTTCAGCGTTAAAGTCCCCGAGTTACCCAACGTGGAGGGTTAACATGGATTACCTATGTGGTTAAGGTCTCCTTGCTATCAAGTTCCAAAATTCTTCGTCTGAAAGATTGTAAGAAGTGGGCGAGATTCACATCAGTTATGCGGGCCAATTATGTAATCTGAAATTCATGATTCTCGCGATTGTGATTTGGCCTTTACCATACGTTCTCCCCCGAATGTGCGCATTGTATGCATCCCTTTAGTTCTCCCATCAAGCTCTGAAGCCTTCAGAATGTTTAGACTCTTCCTTGGACCGATGCTCAGACATAACCAGGAATGGCAAGGAATTGGACCTAGCTCGAGCAGCTGTTCTTAGTGGCTCAAGATAATCCCTGTCAGCGAAATCGAATGGGGGAGTCTTCGCACGACAGGATGGGGAGATCGTGGGAGGTCGCGGGGAGGTGGTGGGGTGGTTAGTGTGGGCTGGGGTAATGTGGGTGGTTCGGATCGTACGCACCCCGACTAGATCGACGCCAGCACCTAGCTATAAGTTTGGGGGAAGTGTTTTCTGCCTAGACAAATGATCAAGCAAACGATTGACAGGGTCTTTGTTGTATTTCTATCTCATGTCTCTCAGTTAAGGTACTTTGACCGTTCCCCTCCTCCCTCCGCCCTCTGGCGCTCCTTATAAACTCAAGCCTCTGTCACTTCTTCACGCAGTGCAGGGATCATCACCATAGCTGGTCGGCGGAACACCAAGTCGTCTCCCAAATTCAACCTGCGCCATGGGAGACCTAGCTCAGTCCCCAACCTTCCAGCGCGTTGCAAGCCTCGGAGGATGGGTCTCGCAACAACCTCTACTGTGGAAGCTGTCGATCGGAGCGTCAACTGCTCTGCTTTTCTTGGTCGCGACGTATTTCTGGGTTGTACCCAATGCTATCAAGGTAAGGAGAAATGGTGGGAATCTAAAGATGGTCAATTGTTCATGTTTGCTGACCAGGCTTTCCTTGCGTCTAGGATTCGAGACGGTGGCGCCTACCGCCGGGTCCCCGAGGCTTGCCTCTGATTGGAAATTTGTTGGACCTCGCAGAGTCGGATGAGGTCCAGCACAAGGTACGCAAATGGCATCAGCAGTTTGGAGACATCTTCTACACCAAGATCGGTGGCTCTGACTATGTTTGGCTGTCTTCTCCAGCGATTGTGCGAGACTTGATGGACAAAAAGTCCAACATATATTCCTCACGTCCTCCGCTGCCCCTGGCCCAGGACGTAGCCAGCGCTGGTCGCCGCCAGCTTTTCATGGCGTATGGACCGCAATGGCGACAGTTGCGCAAGCATGGTCATGCACTGCTTAACACGAACGCTGCCATCAAGTATCAGCCCATTCAAGACTTTGAATCAAAGCAAGTCTTGAGGGATCTTCTCGACCGTCCCGATAAGTTCTATAACATTAACCGACGATACTCGGCGTCGGTCATCATGCTTGTTGCCTACGGCTACCGCATCCCTACTTTCGACGATCCTTTGATCAAGAAGATCTACACCGTCTTGGACAACCTGACCGCCATGACTGCGCCTGGCGCTCACGCAGTCGATAGCTTTCCCTCGCTGGCTGCGCTGCCAGAGTTTCTATTAGGAAATTGGTATACCCATGCCAAGAAGATTTTTGCACATGATAGCAAGATCTACATGGAACTATGGAACCGCTTGAAGAAGGAGGTGGACAGTGGCTCGGCGCGGGACTCTTTCTGCAAGGACTTCTACCTCAACGACCCGGCCAAGAACGGCATCGACGACTTACTTGCTGCTTATACGTGTGGTGGTCTGGTGGAAGCAGGCTCGGAAACCACAGCGACTACTCTGAACAACTGGATACTAGCCATGACACTATTCCCCGAAAGCGCGAAAATCGCACAGGAAGAAGTCGACCGCGTGATTGGCAGCGATAGACTTCCGACTTGGGAAGACGAGAAGCAGCTGCCCTATGTGCGCGCGATGATCAAGGAAGTCCTCCGCTGGCGACCGGTCAACAAGTTTGGCATGTTCCACGCAACTTCAGAGGAGGATTGGTATGATGGTTATTTCATCCCCAAGGGCACGATCGTCGTCTTGAACTGGTGGTAAGTAGAGACGTTGTATTGCACCGGGATGAACGCAGCTGACAGGAGTTTCCAGGGCTATACATCGCGACCCAAAGCTATTCGAGAATCCTGATAATTTCGATCCGACCCGATACCTCAACAAGCCCAACCCTGCGGCAGATTATATCAACGTCGCCAATCCCTATGAGAGGGATCACTTCACCTACGGCGCCGGGCGACGAGTATGCCCCGGTGTCCATGTCGCGGAGCGGTCGCTTTTCATCAACATAGTGAGAGTTCTGTGGGGTTTCAACATATCAAAGTCCAGAGAGGCCGACGGCACACCGATCGAGCCTACGACCAAGATGGTTCCTGGTTTCCTCACCGTTCCACTGCCGTTTGAGTGCACCATCAAGCCCCGCTCCGCCAAGCACGAGAAGGTGATGCGGGGCGCGTTTGAGGAGGCGGAAGCGCAGGGAATATAGATACCAACTACTAGCCTTAATACGTGGCTGGCATTGACATAGATAATCCATCGGTAGACATTGGGTATGACCTTAGGCAATGGAATCACTGGAAACATTTTTTATACATAATGGCAGAGGCATACATCTCCACGCTTTTACGCGGGCCCCATATCCACAACCAGGCTCTAATCGCACAATTTGAGAAACCACGAGTCTTCCTCATTGAAATGAGAACCGTGCAAAGCCCTCTAATCCGACGATTGCTTCGCTGTGACTGATGGAAATCGAGGGAAGTGTCACAGGACCCAATAAGCTGCATTCTAACACTCCGTGTTACAGTGGATAGAATTCTTTTAGATTTCTTTTAGCGCGGGCGCAGTGGCAGCTGCGATAGGAAGCACCGAAAGTGGCAATTCCCCCACACTACCCCACATTACCCCGACTGAGCCGAGCATATCAATAAACCGAAATGGTGAATAGCAGAAGCACCTCTTCGGCTGCATGAAACGCCCGGCATATAAATAACACCAGCTTCACGGTCAGGGACTTATTGAATCGCGATAGCAGCACCGCAGCGTAAGAGACGATCTACTACGGGACCTGACAGAATGGCGAACTTTGAGCATCCTCGGCTCGGTGCCCTCAAGGGCATCACTCAGGACGGTGTCACCAGTTTCCGCGGTCTCAAGTACGCCTCTTTGGAGCATGCCTTCGCCGAGCCCGTGGTCTCTGCCGTCAAGGCGGACAAGGCCGTCCATGCAACACGATATGGGTATGTGTTCCTCCTGCGCGGCTCTAGCTCGAACAGCCTGCTTACACAGCGGATAGACCAGCGTCCACCCATCCGCCCGTGGGTTGCGATATGGAACTCTCTCTGATTCAGAAAAGTCTTCCGCATGACCCAATCACTACTTCTGCCGCGGACTGTCTCAATCTGAATGTTGTTGTTCCCGAGAAACGCAATGCATCTCTTCCGGTCTTCGTCTTCATCCACGGTGGAGGCTTCAGGATAGGGGCCAATTCCTGGCCTCAAAGTGATCTGGCGAAATTCGTCAAGCTCAGCCAGGATATTAACAAACCAGTCGTGGGCGTAAATATCAAGTAGGTGCATGAAAGCTCTGTCCGGCCCCATCGCTGACCAAGCCTCCGCCAGCTACCGCCTGGGTGTCTACGGTTTTCTCGACTCCGCAAAACTGCGCCAAGCTGGAGTCAAGGCGAATCGTGGGCTTCGCGACCAGAGAGCCGCATTGGAGTGGGTCCAGCAAAACATTGCAGCATTTGGAGGGGATCCAAGCCAAGTCACGGTGATCGGGCAGAGCGCTGGAGGCGGTGAGTGAGGTTGAAACTAGAGGATCGTGATATCTTGCTGACCCGCAGCCTTGAAGTATCCTGCACCTTTCATCTTCAGTCGCGCGAGCCGTTGTTCCAGCAATTTGTCTCCATGGGAGGTACCGCGCTGCTAATGAAGCCACTTCCTCCCCAAATCACGGATGCAACGTACGCCGGCGTCCTCAAGGCAGTCCAGGTTGACGAGGCGGCAAGTCCGCAGGAACAACTGAAGGGCCTGCTCAGCGTCGCCCCAGAAACGTTTCTGTCCGCTGTTGGGCCGGATTTGCCCCTTCTTCCTGCCATTGACGGCGAAATTATAACTTCAGAAGTCTCTTTTTCAAAGTGGACAGACTCAATCTCGTCCACTGCGCCGGGCACCTCATGGTGCCGTCGTGCTATGATCGGCGACTGCCAGAACGATGTTAGTTGCACAACTTTTACTGCGAAAACATGAACTGATCAATGATTCATTCAGGCCATGATTATGACTTATGCCCTTATGCCCCGTAAAGCTGGTATCGCGGCTGCTTTCGAGAAGACCATGACCAAGTTCGTGTCTTCGGAGAAGAATGGACTCGCGCCGATTTACGAGGGGTACAATATCAACACTGACATCTCCGACGACGAGGCCATGGCCAACATCTTGAAATATATCAACGACATTGCGTTCTATGCCCCTGTGCAGATCTTGGCCAAAGCCTGGCCAAAGTCAGCCTTCGTCTACCACTTCAACGAGCCCAATCCTTGGGACGGACCATTCAAGGGGCAGTCCACGCACATTCTCGACGTCGCGTTTTTGTTCCAGAACTTCAATGAGTATCTTGAACCGGCGCAGGTCGAATCCGCTAAGGATTTTGCGCGCGATGTCATCACCTTTATCAACGGCGAGGACCCATATCCTGTTCATGATTCCGGGGCCGGCGGAGCTCAGGTCTACGGGCCCCCTGTCCAGCCTGGCCAGGGCTTTGTGAAGAGCCAGGATCCGGCGGAGTATGGGCGGCGGGCTTTGGTCTGGGATTTGGCTCAAAAGTACGGTCTAGATAGTCTCTCATTTTCCGTGGATATGATTCTGGCTGGGCAATAGACCTGTCGTTTTCTTGCGACTGAACCATCTTCGAGGAAGTAGGTCACTCATAGGCAAGGAAAGACGAAAACAATGAATGCATGTGTTCTCATTGTGTCTGTCCGCAACCTGCAGAACAGGTATGAAGTGCCCATGATAAATCGAACAGGCACGCAAATATCCAGCACGAACAAGAATGCTGCCAACAGATCTGAAGCCCGCGTATGACGTTATTCGTAACAAAGTTATGTAAAAGAAGATTGAATATCAAGTACGTTAGAAAAGACCGCGCATTAATCAACAGTCAACTGTGAGTGCGAATTCAAGCTACGTCAAATCTGGAGTTGGAATGCGAAGTGGGGAGAGGCAGCGACCTTGATCTCAATCTGCAATGGGTACTGACGTAGGTGTAGGTGAAACAGACTACAGGTCTCAATTTTGTCTCAGTTTATACCAGAAGTCCTGAGTAGCTCGAACTGCCCGCATCACAATAAGGTTGCCACCCAGGCAGTCCACCTCCAACATGGTCATAAGTCTCAGGATGTGTATTTAAACGATGTCATAAACATAATCGTATTCTGTAAAAATCGTAATATATATCATGAAGTTTTCGTATCCCAGAGCGTCCAGTACTCATCCCCACGTTTCCCCACGCTTCGCTGCCTTTAATGGGCACGCAATATGAGGAGCATCCGTCCTCACGCCATTTGACGTCTAGTGATATGCATGAACAGATCGTACTGGTATGCGAACCAGTAGGTGGTTATATGCCACGGCCGTTCCTTGTTGGCAATATCGAAGTCATAGTGATGAATGAACTGGGCGAGAAATTTGTGCAGCTCAACCTACGTCGGAACAAAAAAGAATTGCCCACGTTAGCCATCTGCTATATTTATGTATAGGATCCCCGCCAGAGAAACGACCAGAAAAGGGGTTCGTCCGATATGGGACAAGAGCACAAACTTACCAGGGCAATATTCTTCCCAACGCACATTCTCGGACCGCTACCACCAAAGGTCATGCTGCTTCTGTCGTAGTACCTGGCCTTTGCGGGGTCTTTTAGCCAGCGGTCCGGCTTGAACTCGTCTGCGTCCGGGCCCCATATATCCTGGTCGCGGTTCTGCGCGATGGGGCTTATCCCGACATGCGTGTTCTCGGGGATTTTGATGCCGCGTACCGAGAAGTCAGCGGGGGCGTAGCGAGGAAGCTGGAACACGATGGAGGGCAAGATCCGGGTGGCCTCCTTCACGACGGCCTGCAAGTACGGCAGCGTCTGGGTCTGGGCATACGTGATCGGCGCATCCAGCTTGTTGTCCCGGTAGAAAGCATCGACCTCCTCCTGCAGCCGCTTGTACACGTCCGGGTTTTTGGCCACATAATACAAGCAGGCTCGCATTCCGATGGAAGTGGTGTCTGCACCTGCACCGCTGTGAAGGGTTGTCAATTGGTTTTCATAGCACTTCAGTGGATTGGGACATGCAACTCACACCAGGTTCAGAGCCTCGACGAGGACTTCTCGAAACGACGCTGGCCCGCCCTGAGGGTTCTTCATTCTGCAGAAGTGGGCAAGAAGGTCTTCTCTCTTGCCGGAATCCCGCTTTTCGAAGCGACGTTCGATGCGTTCTGTTGACCAAACTCGGAACTGCTCCAACGGATTATTCACGCGGAAGAGTTTACCAATCCATTGGGTCACCGGGTTCGTTATAATGAACATCTGGCCAGGAAAATAGCCCATGTTGGACGAGATCGCGAACAAGT
This sequence comes from Seiridium unicorne, assembly GCA_039778275.1. NCBI lineage: Eukaryota > Fungi > Ascomycota > Sordariomycetes > Amphisphaeriales > Sporocadaceae > Seiridium > Seiridium unicorne. Next base: position 147,129 of record JARVKF010000416.1, read on the forward strand.
CGAAGATGTTTTTCCGCAGGCCGTCGACATCGGTCTCCGTTCTCAAGTGGCCCATCTGCTCTCCGAAGCCGAGCTCGCCGACCACGTCAAAGGCGAACGCGTTAGTCCAGTTCGACATGTTCACGGTCTCGCCGGCGTCGGCGTACTTCTCCAGCTTCTCAAGAAGCAGGCTGAGGCAATCTTGTATGAACTTCTCGTACTGCATGATAGAGGTCATGGAGTAGGCGTTGGTCAGACGCTTCCGGAGGAACGAGTGGTTGCTCTTATCGAGCTCGGAAAATAGCTGCGGTGCCGTGTCGGGAGGGTCCCAGACCGAGTACCACGAAGTCTTGGGTGCGTTATGTCCATGCCCGTATAGATCCTTCATGGCCTGCTCGTCCACGACTGACAGCTCGTTCGGGGCAATGCGGACCACGCGTCCGTACCGCCGATGGCAGTCGAGGATATCCTCGTGCCAATTGCCCCTCAAATACTTGTTGCTGCGCCAAAGGCCCGTCAGCTTGGCCAGGAATGGCCCTGGCACATGCGAGAGTGGATGCAGGAAGAGTCGATAGCCAGCGATCAGAATGGCGGAGGCTAAGAGGGCTTCAAGGGCCATCAACAGCATTTGCCTTGGGTCTGACTCGCGGGAGAGTAGCCATAGCTGATCCCAAACTTTCTGTATCGCCATTACGATTGTTCGATAGAGGAAATTGCTCGGAGAGAATTTGTCGAGGTACGGAATATGGAAGACTCCTGGCTTTTGTATGAAAACCGTCCGGTTCTTCCATTCTTGACCATGTACAACTGGTTTCGTATTGAATGTGTGGGGTTGTGGGGTGCAGGTTAGTTTGTGGGGTACACGCTGTGGGCGAGACTAAAATCTATCTCAGTTAGTTTAGGCGATCAGCGGAGACCGGTACTTATTCGAAACAATAAGAAACCCCCTTCCCCATAGCATCTGACCGAAAAGATATCTCTATTACGCACATAGTATACCATATATAAAGCCCCGTTAACAAGGCTTAGACCAAGAATGCCCTCCTTTGATGCAGCGGGGCAGAGCTTCGTCCACCACCCCAACGGTCAGACTACGCACTATTTTCTCGATGACTTCACCGATCCTTGGAAGCCTTCGGAGGTGATACTCCTCCAGCATGGCTATTGCCGCACTGCGACCCACTGGTATCACTGGGTCCCACCGTTGGCCCGCAAATACCGCATCATCCGCAGGGACTTGCGCGGCCACGGTCTCTCGAGCTCCCCAGACATGTCCGCTGCGGCCAAACAACCGTACGACTACTCGCTGGACACCTTGCTGGAAGAGATTATAGACCTCTTGGATCAGTTGGGGATCGAGAAGGTGCACTTCGTCGGCGAGTCCACGAGCGGAATGATCGGTATGGCGCTCGCCGCAAAACATCCGCAGCGACTACACTCGCTGGTGCTGTGCTCCTCCCCGACGTACCTGCCCCAGCGGGCATTGGAAACATTCGCCTTTGGCCACCCGGATTGGCCGACGGCCGCCCGGACTCTAGGCTCTCGCGGCTGGGGGGAGACCCTGAGCAAGCTCCCAGGGACCGTGTCCTCGCCCGACCCGGACTATGTTCGGTGGTGGATAGACCAGGTCGCCGTCTCCAGCGGCGAGGGCCTGGCGGGGTATGCCGCGTTCCTGTCGAAGTTCGACGCGCGACCGTTCATCGGGGCGATCAAAGTGCCGTCGCTGATCCTTGCGCCGAAACACAGCGCCGTCATCAAAGTCTCAGACATGGAGGAGCTGTCGAGGCAGATCGAAGGCTGTAGGCTGGAAGTCATCGATAAGCCCGGCCACGAGATTTTTACCTCGGCGCCGGATGAGTGTCAGGCCGCTGCGTTGAAGTTTTGGCACTCGCTAGAGACATGACAGCCATGATAGGTACTACTCGGTGGAAGACTTGGGCATTTCCCTGAACAGGGTTTCTGGTGTGAAGAGAGAGTTAGACACGGAAGAAGACAAAACTGAATTTATCTTATTTTACAATCAATTCTTCGAGAGCCCAGTCAATCGGAAAAGTATGATTAGACGTTAAATAGAGATGTAAAACCAAACTTCCGGCCTTTCATTCTTAGATTCTTGTGTTATTATTCTTGTTGTTGTCTAACTACGTCTTATTTGTCATCTTGCGGATAAGTGCCATTCTCTAGTCTAACGTAAGCCTTGACAAGAAAAGTATGCAAACCACCGCGGCAAACATCGGCAGAGACCATCTACAATGACACACCAAACGAATAGGCCTCTTATAATAGCCAAATCACCTGTACAAAAACATCGCAATTCTGCAATGAACCAGACGAGTGCCTTGTGATGTGCAAACGGCGCAACCAAAACTCTAAATATGCGGTAGACCATCCCATTTATGCAATTGACGTTACCACACGTCCTCCTAGAGAAAGATGATCAGTGTCTTGAATCTTTGATCAACTTAACATGAGACTTACCTGGAACCTCCGGTTTGATTTCATATCAGTAATGAATTGGCGGGCTTTCTCCTTGGAAAGCGAGCGATGTTGAGCAAGTGACTGGATGAGGGTTGCCGTCACGTCCTGCGCCATCTTGACGTCGCCGCAAATATAGATGTGGGCGTTTTGATGGTCGATCAGGTTCAGCAAGGCTGCTCCCTCTTCTCTCACCAGATGTTGGACATAGACCTTGGAGGACTGGGCACGTGAAAAGGCCACGTGCAGCTCGAAGTTATCCCCCATGGCTGCTTGGCACGCTTCCCACTCTTCCTGGTACATGTAGTCTTCCTCGCGCGTGCGGCAGCCCGTGAACAGGACACACTTCCCGATTCCGGTGCCACTTGTCCATGCCGCCTTCTTCTCGGCCATGAAGGCCCTGAAAGGCGCGACTCCAGTTCCGGGCCCGATCATGATAATGGGAGTGCTCTGGTCACTCGGCAGACGGAAATTCGACTTCCGCGTGCCAATTGCGATTCGAACGTCGCTTTCTTTGTTCCGAGGCAGCTTGAGTTGATGAGTATTGGAACAGGAGCCCGTCGCCATCATGTCGCCCGCAGACATGAGGTACTGCGACGTAAGGCCTTTGAAAGTATGCCCTGAGACGAGTTGTTCGCTTTTTATTGCCGCTGTAATATGAATTTTCCTGGGGGAAACTTGACTCGAGGAGGAGATAGAGTAATGCCGCGGCCGGAGCGGCTGCAGCTGGTCAAGGACAACCTCGAAAGGCAACGACACCCATGGAGCTCCGGCACTCGCAGTATCAAGTAAGGCGGCCAAGTTTAGGTTCTGTGAAGCTACAGTCTCTTGAAATTGCTCCTTGCTGTTCGAGAGGTTCGATAAATAGTCCTTTGCCTCTGCTGTCGGTGCAAAATAAGAAATGGCTCCTAGTGCCGCACGGGATACCGGGCCACAAATATCCAGATAGTATCGTGCCGCCGACTCATATGTGGTGGGGCTAGGAATGTGACAAGCATTGCTCGAGTCTTGAATTGACTCTATGCGAAGGGCTGTGCTTTGCTTCGACTGAAGACCCAGGATGCGGATGAGACATTCGATCTCCGCTTCGGGATTCACAGGCCAAATAGCTAGGTGGTCGCCTGTCTCGTATGACAGGTTTGTCTCACCGATATCAAACTCCATATGAAGACAATGCCTTCCACACGTCGGGGAGAACAGCTGTTTCACGTTGCCCACTGGGGCATAGTACGGATTCTGCGCCGTGAAAGGTCCCACTGTGAGGCCATTGTTGGCGAGCTGCTCTGGGTTCCTTTCCCCTAGGTAGACTGCGTCCTCAGCTGTGGTCATCTCTTCGACTCTCCAGGAGGGAGGCGGAGGAAGATCTGAACTTTGGACCTGGACATGAGGCAATGCCGAGACTGCCCCGACGAAACCTTCTTTCCATCCTTCGAAGTCTTCATCAGCAGTGCCGTGGTTATCGTCGCCAGCGCCCACGTCGAACAGCCTTGTAGCGCCAGCTTTTGACAAGAAAGTGTCGAACTCCACCGCTTGGTGGTTAAATTTCTCGTAGCTGCTGTTTCCCAGTCCAAAGATTGCGTAGCTCAGGCCCTCCAGAGCTACACCCGAGCTTTCGGCATGTTTTTGTAGTTCGTTGTAAAAATCCAATGCATTGTCAGGTGGCTCGCCATCCCCGTAAGTAGCAAGGACGAAGATGACGAGGACCCCGTGTCCCGAGGGAGAGCGAGCGGCGGGGACTTGGGGAAACTGATCGAAGGGAAAATCCTCCAAGCTCGTAACCGAGGTATCGAAGGCGAACTTCTGAGATAGGATGCGGCCTAGCCTTTTTGCGTATGTCTCTGCAGTTCCTGTCTGAGAGCCGAATAGGATGATGGCATCTTTCGGGGAGGATTCCAAGGCGGATAAGGCCGCACCTGACTTCTCATTGGTTGATTCCAAGCCGTCCGTCGTCTTTTTCGTTGACTTTATTCTCCATAGCAGCAGGAAGAATATTATTAATGGAAGGAGGGAGTGCGGTTGTAGTAGGAAATCGAGAATCTCAGTCAAGTAGCGAACGGCGTCGCTCTGTTCCAGCGAGGCGATGTTGGCGGAAGTTCCCACAGTCGCGTTGGCAAACATGCTGGGCGGAATGATTTACAGACAGACACGGTACGAATAGTCGGAGGTCCGCAGGCATACTCGAGATTTCATTTCGGGAGACTTCTTTTCGCCAACATGGCCAGTACTTATTATGTAGAGCTCCAAGCCCCAAGCCAGATTATAGTCAACTTCCCCCACACTTAGAGCGCGAGAACTGCACCAGACACAGATAATGTGGGGGCGGGGTGCAATCGCCAATACTTGTGCGTGAGTTGGACTAATGGGTAACTAGGAAGGCTAAAACAGAGCCCTCCACATCTCGATTTTGTTGCAGCATGTCGAACGAATGAATCACTGCGCGGCCAGTTTGAAACGGGCCAGCAAAAATGAGAGGCTTAAATTTGAGTCGACTCGCAGGTTCGATTTCTGCTGTTGTCAGTGCGGTGAGAGACACTCCAGGCCTAGCTCTCCTAAGCTTTCCGCCAAAAATTGTTCTGCAGCGGCGCTGGGCACCTCAACCAAACCATGTGGAACAGGCGCCATACGCTGACGGAGAACATCAAATGCCTGGCGTCAACAGAATCAGACGTATTACTGACTGTATTCGACCGTCGAAGTCTAGCTGATGGCATACTTGTAATGCACATTGCCTACACAACCTCGCTTGCCTGGGTCGGTCGGGTATCATAGACACTCTGACTCTAGGTAGTCTGCTTGTTGTGGTTTTTGCTCAAGGCATCGGCCCGAGGCTCCGTTTTCTGTTCTTCTCTCCCCGATAAAAAGCCTCGTCGTAGATGCAGCAGGCAGGCGCCCAGTAGTCTGGGTCGGCGCGGGTGAAGGAGAACGGCGAATGCCAGGGCTAACTAATGTAGCGTAAACTTTCGTATCTCGATTGCAGCCAATCCTTAAGATACAGCCAGTGGCCACATGACTCCTTCGGCGAAGTCGTTTGAAGATTTTGTCAAGTATGCCACTTTTCGACTAGGCCGCACTGTTAACTTGGTCATATCTTACCAACAATGAGTTTCTAAGCGAGCTACTCAGCAAAAGGCAAGGAAGGTAAGCTACGGTAGAGACATGGCGGTCGCGTGTTTGATGTCGGGCAGGGGCAAGTGCACAGAACCAGTAAAGCGCGACGCCCCAGCACGACTCTAGCGGAAGCTGCCCCAATTTCCGGCGTCCCATTTGCTAGGCCGTCTGCCGATTGCAGAGCTGCGGGGTACCCCGGATTGAACGAAACCTTCTCAGCCCCCGATCTCTCAAGTCTGCCGTCGCTGGTCGTCTTTCACGTACGCATCCGTGGCTCGCACCCATCTCGCACAACTGCCACTGTTCCTAATCAATTCCCAAACCTCGAATCAAGCATGACAGATGCCGCCGCTCCGTCCACCGACTCCTTCCCGACTGGAGCCCCGGTGACCAAAGGCGTCCACGTCTGTCCTATCTGCTCCAAGCAATTCAAGAGGAGTGAGCACTGCGCTCGTCACCAGTTTTCACATAGGAAGGAGCGACCGTTCCCGTGTCGCTTTTGCGGCAAAACCTACGCTCGAAAGTAAGTCCCGTCCGCCATGACGGCTCCTCGCGAGGGGTCGGGCAAGCCAACGTACTGACGCAGCAACTGGCTTCAGAGATCTAGTCAAGCGGCACGAACAGACCATCCATGCGCAGGAATACGCTGGCTTCATTGCTTCTCGCGATGCCCCCGGCCCCTCAGCCAGATCTGCTGCGCGCCGTACGGAGAGTGTCTCAACCGTAGCCGCACCTGGGCGCTCTCCGCCATCTCGAGATCCCGTACTGCCAGAGACGACCATACAGGATTTCGCCGCACAAGACCGTGCCGTAGTGCCGAGTCCGGCAGCTGCAGCATCACGGGAGGGCCAGACGACCCGGGCTACTCGGTCTGGAGCAACAGATCCATCCGTGTCTGATGCCAACTCGCCAACTTCGCCTCATTCCACCAACAGCGCCACTGGCCGAAAGCGGCGCTATAACTCTATCTCCCATGATGGCGACAATCGTATCGACTATTCAAAACCACAGTCTCCAGGCGCCGCTTCCATGGCCAACATGGGTCCTATGGATATCACCATGGACGAAATAATATGTTCGAATGTTGTTCAGCGCGATCCAGGAGAGCTGTCGTCAGCAATGAGAGAAAACGAGCAAACATTACAGTTGACCTCATCGACAGATGTCTCACAAAATCGCCACACCAGAGTCGGTTCTGATGCCTTGTCAGGTCCGGCATGCGACGCTGGACAAACCTTTGGCACCCAGACCTCAGTGTCCGCCGATCAAGGCATCTTCATGGAATCGCTCCTGTTTCCCGACTGTACCTTTGTGCCGATGGGGAATGGCGCTATGGTTGGCCAGGGCCTGGATATTCAACAGCAGAACGCGTTTAGTTGGCATAGGACTCTGCCGGCCTTCCCAGATTTCTCGAGCCAGACCCCTCAGTTTGGGGCCACAGAAGAGACCTTACTGACACCTGAAAGCAGTGGGGATGTCGATCACGCGAAGCAGCCGTGGGATGTGGCCACGCGGGTCCCAAGAATTGTGAAGAACGAGTCGGTGAAACGACACCGGCTCATTATAGACGAGAACGCCTATAATGCGTTATTCCTGGATGCTTGTAGCCGATTGGAAGGGACTGGTGAGACATTTCCCATCAAGAGCTGCCGAGAATTGCAGCACTTGATTAACGGTTATGTCGATTGCTTCCATCGACACTTCCCGATCATTCATCTTGCCTCCATGGTCCCGGCTGAAACACCGAGTCCGCTTATCTCCGCCATGTGTTGCATAGGAGCGCTCTATCGCCTCGAGCGAACGAAAGCACGGCGGCTATACCGAGCCACCATGCAAATGTTAGATTCTCCTGCCGACGATTGGGGCCCCCCTATACAGATGGATTCCACGGGTAGTGGCTCTCAGAAGCCACAGGAGGAGGTTCAAAGCAAAGGAGTGACCTTGATGATGCCACTGTGGCTGTTGCAGAGTCGTGTCTTGAACTCCTTCTATGCATCGCTTGGCGAAGATGAGAGCGTAGCAGTTGCCGAGTTCGATAAGCTTGGAATGTTTTCAAAGGTAAACAAACATGCATGTTCGAACGACCAGTTTACATGAATGGCGCTCATACTGTTGTATAGGAATATCGACTACGCCGTGACTACCTCCGGAGGTCGGAAGAGTCCGGGGGACGGTTCTGGAAAGATTGGGTTGAGAGGGAATCCTTGAAAAGACTACTCTGCGGACTCTTCATTCAAAGTAACCTGCTCGTTGTTCTCTACGATATCACGCCAGGGTTCGACATCAATCAAGACCTAGACTTCCCGGTGCTTGAGGATGAACGGTTATGGGATGTGTCAACAGCTGAAGAGTGGTACCCCTTACGACAAATGACGACTCCGCCCTCCCAGACGATCCAAGGGGTGCTACTGGATATTCTTCACGGTTCAAATGACGAGGTCCTCACCACGGAGCCCTATTATATTTCCCGCTTCACCGCCCTCGTGGTCATGCATGCTGTCAATGTTCATGTTTGGCATCTTAATCAAGTTTCTCGAACCCTCAAGCAAAGTATGCAAGCGGCGGATTATCCTACTAATGCTCTGATATCGCATACTCTTACGATGCTTTCAAGATGCCGTGATATACTACGCCATCATCAGCCGGGCGGTGTTGAGCCCTCATGGGACGAAAATAGAGAGGGTCCGCTGCTATTCAACTACGAAGCGATGCTTCGCGTGGCCTACATCCGCCTATTTACGGATGTCAGTGTGCCGCAAAAGTTCACGCTACTTATTGCCTCTAAGGAGGACAAGCTCGCGGCGTTAAAACGGTTTGTCGCTGCGAAACAGGAACGCAGTCCGCTGATGACGAAGGCGGTGGCTTACGCTTTTGATTCGTTTTTCATTCCCATCCAAATGGGACACTTGTTGGTACAGAAAACCGCCGCTTTCTCGTGGAGCGTCGAGACCGCGGTCTCCGCCTGGGGTTGTGGTGAGTGCAACTGTTCGAAATTCTCTCGCTGACCAGCCGATGCGCAATGCTGACACCGCTCCTTATAATAGCCATTCTTCTGTGCAAGTGGATCCACTGCATCGAAACCCTCGGGGCTCAGGGCGCTCCGTTGGAGGCAGAAACCCGCCTCATCAAGCAAGTAAAGGCAGCTTTGGAAGATATGGATAGTAGCTATGAAGAAGGTCGATCTCTGGCGGCAGCTGTTGCAGGAGCCTGGGCCTTTTTCCTCAATGACGTAGGTTCGCCTTGTTTCCTTGGCTTTTTCTCCATCATTAAGTCTGCCGGAATGGATTTTGAAGATGTGATTAACTCTCTCATAGGTCTGGGTTTGGGGCATCACAGCCAGACTAGGTCAAAATCTAGTGGAGCTCTCCCAGCTTTATGAGTCTAGTTACAAGGAGCACCAAGAGAGGCAGTTATGGGGAATGGGTGATTGAAGAGCACCTCACGCATTGTATTATGTTTGTATACCCCAGATCATCGTACCCTGCCGCCGCCGCCCGCCGCGGTTGGGATGTCCATCTGGCTATTGCTTCGGGGCCGTCCTGTATCCAGGACGTAGCGGAGGAACCTCCATGGGCGCTGCATACCCATGCATTGTGCTTCATTGGGAGAGGTAGCGGACCTTGCTACAGCAGTCTCATTGCAGTCGATTGCCCGTGGGCATCGCTTCCGAACCCCCCTATCGACCTTAGCCTGTATAAACACCGGCTGGGCTAGAGTGGTCGTTCTCTCGAGGCTATTCGCACTGCCAGCACGAAACCAACCTCGCTGCCGAGTCATCCTTGGAGGGTGTGCTGTGGCTACTCGGCAGGATCGCGGGCTCCAATAGGCTGGCCAACCATTCTTTTCTAGCTTGTGCAGAGAACATTGAAGCCGTCTATTGGCTTCATAGATGACATTGAACTCATGTGGGTGCGATTAGTTGGTTCAGACCAAGACACGAACAGGCATTGGCATGCGCGCAGTGTATATCATCTATCTGCCTGAAACTCAACACTTCATTGAATTTCCGAGATGCACTTACTCTGTTAATGGTCACAGACCACAGATAGGTTTTGCAAATAGCTAGCATCGATGCAATTCCCATCATTCCAATTGCAATGCAGATCAATGTTTGATTCGGCAGTCAAGCTATTCAAGAGGCGCCGTCTATCAATTCGGATCATGTGCGAAGGAAGTTCTGGGTGGCAGGTCTAGCTAGATGACTCTAGATACTGGTTGTGTGAGATGTCTGTGTCGAAGACGGGCAAGAGGGGCAGCATATATCCTTTTCTCTCTCACTGAGCGTCTCTTGTCCCTCTAGAGGCATCGTATGATAACCTGCTCACAACCGGGTGTTCAGCCAAGTTAGAATATAGATTGCATGAAATACACCCAATCATCAAACGTGACGATGCAGGCCTTCGGTGGGCACTGCTGTGGTGCCGTGTTCGCATGGCTTAGGCGATTCACCCTCAATGCGTAGTACATGTAACCCCAGCAGTACTACGTGGACATGTGGGGGAAGATGTGGACGTGCGGGGTAGACTGATAACCCACCCAGATAGAACTCGGCTAGTTAAAGTAGATTCCCATTGGCGGAGGGCAGACTGACCACGGCTTGGATGAGGATGTGTTGGTCAGCACATAGTATCAGCTGGCCACCATGGCAGAGAGTGCCACATCGTAGCCAAGGCGCGATCCCTCTTGAGGCTTCTACAAGTTTATGAGGTAAAACCGCAACTAGATACCTGCCAGACCGCGTCAAACAGATTTTTGCATCCCAAATTAGCCGACCACACTTGCTTCTGTAATAGTCCACCATGACCACCTACCGCGTAGATGATGCTGAGTTTGCCGGTCTCAGTGGAAGGACAGTCTTACTGACTGGGTGTGCCACCGGCATCGGACGGGCAGCCGCCGTCCTTGCACATAGTAAGCCCGCAGCAGTCTGAAGTTATACCGTGGTCTGCAAGTTACTGACTTGGGCACGAGAATATGGAGCCAACCTCATTCTCGGGGATTGGGCTGAGAAGGAGGGCCAAGCTTTGCAAGCAGAGCTGAAGGAGTTGGGTTTCCCCTCGCCCCCTTCCTTTCACTGCCCTCCCAGAGCCTATCTTTATCGGCGACGCGTTGAATGAATCAAAAGTGCTGACGCCAGGGTGGTAAGACGGGTTCTCTTCCGGAAGACCGACGTGTCCTCATGGCCGGATCTCCTGGCGCTGTTCGAAGCAGGCTGGGACAAGTTTGGATCCGTGGATGTAGTGCTAGCCAACGCTGGCATCAACGAGGTTGGGGACATGTTCGAGGACGCCTACGACGAGGGGACGGGCAAACTCAAGCCGCCCGTGCTGCAGACGCTCGATGTGAACCTCACGGGGGTCATCTACTCCGCTAAGCTGGCTCTTCACTACTTCGCCAAGCAGCCAGGGAAGAAATGCCAGCTCGTTTTCACCGGCTCGGCCGCATGGTTAGTCCAAGAAGATCCTGTCTTCTCTCCCTCCGGTAACCACCTTGCTGAGACCATCTTATGATTCCAGCTTCCTGGATACGCCTCCGCTGTGGGTGTACGAAGCCTCCAAGGCGGGCGTCATGGGCCTGATGCGGTCCTTGCGGACACAGCTGGTTAAGCGGTACAACGTCACCGTTAACATGGTCGCTCCGTGGATGACAAGTAAGTTGGCAGCAGTAGCTTGAGCAGGCACACTGCATTATCTGTAGAGTCCCATTCCCTTTTACTGACTGAGTATGTAAAACAAAAGAAACGCCCATGCTCAAGGATGAGTTCCGCAGCGTGTGGGGCGAACTCCCATCCAACGAGCCCATCGGCGTGGCGCGCGCCCTGCTGCTGCCCGCCATCCGGCAGGACCTGAACGGCAAGTCCTTCTTCGTGGCGGGACATGAGATCGTCGACTTCGAGGAGGGCCTGGAGAAGACCCAGCCCCAGTGGATGGGAGAGCAGTTGAGCAGGGATGTGGACGAGGGTCAACGACGTATCGTGCCCTAGGAATAGCAGGCCAGAAGGGCAATGTGAATGATATAGCCTCAATTGCTCATAAATGCGGGAAGGCATGTAACATTTGCATATCACCAGTGTATTCACCCGTCCAATGCTCCAGGGTGTTTATCCCGTGGCATTGCTTTGATCAAGGCCACAAGAAAGCAATGGTCTAGATGGTCATTAGGCAGTATGAGATCTTTAACATTACTTCTATCGAATCCAAGGAAATTTCTCGTTTGGTAGTATCGGTGAAGGAGTTCATCTAGTCGTAGAAAAAGTTCCCCTTTCCCAAAGCACCTATCATGTCTATTGTATCAGAACATCAGCATTACAAGCAAAGCATCTTACACGGTAAGTCTTGGAATGCAAGGCTTGTGCTCTAATGATAAGCATTCTTTCAAAGGTCAATGTTAGCCAACCCTTCGAGATAGTCATACCGAGCAACTTGACATGATGGGCAGCCGCTTTGTTGGAGCCATGTGGGCAAGTTGGCTGTCTTTTTGGGGTACATGGTAGTACAGAAGCAGGTGGGGGATAGTAGTAGGCAGCGTGACTAATTGTGGAGAGACCGTCCAGGTAAGGTATAGTGAGCGCCTCTCTCATGGGACTTCCGCGCCGACGTTCCTACACCAGACGAATTGCATTTAGATACTACCTTTCTTACTGCAACGCAAAAGGATCGACCCGGGAAAACAGTTGAAGGTTTCGCAATAACGACATAGAAAGGATGAGTACCTTTGAATATATCGGCGCCCCTTACCGGGTTGTGTTCGGCACCGGCACACTCCAGAAGCAGTTGCTGCCTCTGCTGGAGAAGCTCAAGGTGAAGTCCGTCGCCATCCTCTCTACTCCGGAGCAGGTGTCCCTGGCGGAGACGACCAAGGGCATTGTTGGGGCCGGCGTCGCGTGCATCTTCAGCGAAGCGACCATGCACACGCCTACGCACGTCACCGAGAAGGCCCTAGAAGCCATCAGGGCGAGCAAGGCCGACGGCATCATCTCAGTCGGCGGCGGGAGCACCATCGGCCTGGGTAAAGCCATCAGTGTCCGCACCGGCCTGCCGCACCTCTCGGTCCCGACTACCTACGCCGGCAGCGAGATGACGCCCATCCTGGGCGAGACGGAAAACGGCCGGAAGGTGACGCGCCGCGACCCCAAGATACTGCCCGACGCCGTGCTCTACGACGTCGAACTCACCAAGACGCTCCCGCTCAAGATGAGCCTGCACAGCGGCATCAACGCCATCGCGCACTCCGGTAAGCGACCCAAATCTGCCAGAATCTATCAATGGGAGACTGCTTACGACCTCCTCATTTTTGGTCTTTCTATATGTATCTATGTTGACAAAGCTACCCCTATCTAGTCGAGGCGCTGTATGCGAGCAACCGCAACCCCATCGTCGAGCTGATGGCGTCTGAGTCGATCCGGGCACTGAGCGAGGCTCTGTCCGCACTGCGGCAGGACTCGCAAGATGCCGGGGCGCGCTACCAGGCGCTCTACGGGGCCTGGCTCTGCGGACACTGTCTGGGAAGCGTGGACATGGCGCTGCACCACAAGCTCTGCCACACTCTCGGCGGCACCTTCAACCTTCCGCACGCTGAGACCCACGTGGTCATGCTTCCGCACGCCGTGGCCTACAACGCGCCGTCCTGCCCTGAGGCCATGCGCAAGCTGGCCGCGGCCCTTCCGGACTCTGGGGGCGACGCCGTCCACGGCCTGAACGCTTTGTACAAGCGCCTGGGTATCAGCTTCGGCCTCAAGGACCTCGGCATGCCCGAGGCCGGCATCGACGAGGCGACCACCGTCGCCGTGTCGAACCCGTACAAGAACCCGCGTCCCCTCGAGCAGGCGGCTATCCGTGAGATCATCCGCCGCGCGTGGGCAGGAGAGGATGCTAGGGCTGTTTAAAATGATTTTGCAGGGATTAAGGGATATCGTATTTGTCCGGGCTTGGAATTTACATGGTACTGCAAACAGGTCCTATGAATTGTGCCTTTGGTTGCCCCCCGGAAAGCATAAAGACTCTGGTAGAAGTGCTAGAAACCAACAGGCATCAGCAAGAATCTCTGGTTGCTCCAAAGCTGGCTTGCTGGCTTAATGGTCAACAGCGATGGTTTGCGGTGCTGAAAAACCACAACGTGGTTTTTCACAGCCTTGGGTTATAATCCCAAGGCGAGGTTTTTTTTTATTTTATAACTAAGTCGTTACTATAGATGGCAAGGGGCGATCTGTAGCAATGCGAATTGGACCAAAAATATCACCAACACGTGAGTGCTAGTAGAGGCTGTATTAGGTCTTATTGTGACATACACCCTTAGCTTAGAACCGTACGGATGCGAGCTATACTTTGCAATCTGTGATTTCTTTTTTGGAACTTATCGGCTGGCATCGAATTTTTTGGTTTATATCAGTCCTCCACGTCCCTCTGTCGCGGAACAGGTGTTTTGTTCCTTAGCTGTTGGTCTTTCGTCAATTGTCAGTCATCAATTAGCAGTATCTATTCACTTTTGCCGCCGTACCTCACCCATACCGTCCCTGAAATGCCCTCGTCCCGTGACACACTTTGGTATAGATCGGCTTGCCCGCGCATGATGAGATCATGGATGCCCCGCGTGGTGGGATCGTGAAGGGGGTGTTACACCAAATCCGCCACTAATTTACTCCGCATTTCCTTGTCGTTGAAAGCTCTATTCTTTCGCATGGGAAACTGAATCCAAGAGCACCACTGAATTGAGATCTCGATCAGAGTATTCGAACAATATCACTTTCATCCTGACTCAAAACGAGTCGTGAGCATCTTCACTTCCGGGGTCTTGCTACAAGCGTTACAGGCAGTGTCGCAGTTGGGAATGGACGTTATCTGTCTGCAGACCTGGTCCATGAGGGGCTGCCTTGGCAGAGACTGGGGTGGTGGGGATGTCGACTATCCCGTCCCCGTCTCCCAAAGCACAAATTGCCGAATCGGGTGGAGCCCGGCCTTTGTGGGGGACTCGTTGGACGGGAGGGGAGGGGTTTTGGTATAGTTCAAAACTCTGGGGCACAGAGAGACAATTGACTTTCTCCGATCTTGATAGCTCATGCCCCGCAGTCAGATGCCAACCCGAACTCGGAGTTGATAACGTGATTTCTACAGTATCAAATCATATTCGGCAACATTTGTTCCATTTCCTTTCTCACTCTCAAATCTTACTAAATTAGGACTTTGACTCCTCGGCGAACATTACGCTTATACCAACAGAATACGCGAAACAGCACAACCTTTATTCCCCACAACTCTGATAACAACAGGGTTCCTTCTTCACAATGTCATCGTCTTCTTCGGAACAGGAAGTCGCCAATGCGCACAAGACACTCTTCGACGAGGGCCTCAAGGTACGGTACGAGGTTGCGGGCAAGACGTACGTCGACCGGTCGCTGGCCAACGGGAGCTCCGAGTTCGCGCGGCCGATGCAGGAGCTGGTGACGGAGGCGTGCTGGGGTTTCGTCTGGTCGCGGCCGGGCTTGGAGCGCAAGACGCGCAGCCTGCTCAACGTGGCCATGCTGTGCGCCATGCACCGGTCCCAGGAGCTGGCCGTGCACGTCCGCGGCGCCATCAACAACGGCGCCACCGAGGTCGAGGTCCGCGAGACACTGCTCCAGGCCAGCATCTACGCCGGCATGCCCGTCGGCCTCGAGGGCTTCCGTGTCGCTGAGAAGGTCCTCAACGACATCAAGGCTGAGAAGGAGTCCAAATAGCGAGTTAGGCCGCGTGGATAGGCCAGGCCAAACTTCGGGTTCTACAATTTTAGAGGGTGATAGATTCCGTATAGACGGCCGGATGGACAGTCAAGTGCGTGATGGTTGGACAGAGCTGTATGCCCTACATAGGAGGTATTCAAGCAATTTCGATTGTATCCAAATCTAAGAAACGGTCTTCCATCGATACCTAGACCATCTTTGTGTATCCGCTACGTAGACTTTGCGTTTTACTACACCTCGAACTTACCCTTTCATGGCGTAGGCGCACACGGTGGGTTCAGCCGAGTATCAATAGCAGAAATGAATTTGGCGCGTTTAAATTCCATTTGACGTATTAAATGCGGGGCCGACGTATGCAGTAGCCAGGTTAGTTAAATGGCAATTCCTCGTAGCATGGCTGTATTAAAGACGTGTCCTGCGGTTTAGAAGTGCTCGGCAAGGGAGAGCCTGCACCAAGTCCTTGAAGCAGTTAAGGAGCCCTATGCATTGCCGCCTCATGCGTATCCGAACGCTTCAATTACCGGACAGTTCCATCTCGTCTCCGCTTCGGCATCTTGGCAGGCCTGGGGGTTCAATTGATAACAAGGGTGGGTGATAGTACGTGGTGGGGTTCAGACTGCGTCTCCCCCGCGCTTCGCTTTTGAACCGAGCGAGACCATACAGTAACTAGGTAATTCTTAGCTCTTAGACAAAACACATACACTCCATTTGGACTTGATCTGGACTTCATTGATTGTTTGGCAGCGCGTTTCGTATCCCGTGTCCATCCCCCAAAATGCCGTACACGCTTGATCACCCGTCTTTGCAAAGCACGTTGACTGGCGTCGAGTTTCCGTCAGTGGTGCAGTTCCGAGGCATTTCCTATGGAAATGTCCCGGCCCGTTTCGCAAAGCCTGAGCCGGCAGCGAAACTGCCGGCGAAACTGGATTGCTCAGTTTACGGGTATGTCTGCATCTTTTTACTTCTTACAAACTAACGTTTGTGTTTTATTGTATCTTCTGGGTTTCGTGTACGTATGACGGAAACTGACTGGCGGCTGACCTCTGCCACATAGTCCTCGATGTCCGCAGGTTCCCACCGACGTCGGCCACTTGTTGCGCATCCCGCTTGCACATTCGCTCCCCGCGGAGCCCGAGGATGAGTTTGCGTGTCTAAACCTCGATGTCGTGGTTCCAAAGGCCGAGACCATCTCCGCCTCTCAGAAGTTGCCCGTCCTCTTTTGGGTCCATGGTGCGTGCGGAAGTCATAGTTCACAGGGGATCGCTGCCTGCTAACATTATGTTCAAAAATAGGTGGCTCCCAGTCCGTAACATTTGGCAGCGCAGCTTCTGGCGTTTGTGGTAGGTACCAAACCTCCTGCCCCCAGTTGGGACAAATATACAGCTATATCTAGAGGGCCGGTTGCATATTCGCTCTGCTGACATCATGTAGATCCAAGCAAGATTGTTAGCGATTCTGCTAGTCTCGGACTCCCCATGATTGTTGTCTCTGTACAATATCGGCTGAATGTGTTTGCCTTTGGTGATGAGACAAGCCCCAAGAACCTCGCACTGCTTGATCTAAGTCTGGCTCTACAGTGGGTGCAAGACCATATTGTGGGCTTTGGAGGTGATCCGGTGATTATGCATCGCGAACCACGAGTAGTATATGGACTAATCATTTGCAACAGAATCGTGTCACTCTAGGGGGTGAGAGTGCAGGAGCGGTCTACTCCCATGCGCTCATGGTCATGGATGCTCCGGCACAACAATTGATCATGTCTTCCGGCACACTATTCTTGTCGCCCCCACAGCCTACGGAGCGAGCATCGGGGATGATCTCAGCTGTCCGTAACCAGCTACATCAAATGGGTTCCTACGAGCTCCGTACCGCTCCAAGTGACATCATAGTCGAGGCGGTCAAACAGACCAAGCTCGTATCCTGGTTTCTAAGAGCTGATACGCCTCTGGACGGTTGGCAGGATAAACTTGGCAATGCCGCTCAGCGTCTGCTCCTCAGCGACTGTCAGAATGAGGTACGTAATTCGAGAACGGTTTTCTTGGTTTGCCTCCGTCCCGTCCAGGAGACCCAGTTCTAACGTCCTGTAGGCTGTCCTTTGGCGTTCCGCTATTTGGGCCACGGATAAAGAGGCCCTCACCGGTGCGTTCGACCTCGCAGGGGAAGAACAAGAGCGACTCATGAATCACTATCACATCTACCCCAACCGGCCTTCTTCCTCCATCATCGGAGCATTGGATTTTGTCAACGATTACAAATTTGTTCACCCCGTGGAAAAAATCGTCCGGCAGTGGCAATCCGCCCAAAAGCCTGTCTTCCGCTGCCTGATAGACGAGCCCAACCCGTGGCAGCCAAGCAACGGCGCCCAGCATGCCGTTGACCTCCTTTTGCTGTTTGGAGGCTTCGACACGCTGATCCCCGACGCTGCTCGGCGGACAGGGAAGCAGATGAGAGAGAAGTGGATCCAGTTTATCAATGGCAAAGACCCATGGGACCCCAGGGTATATGCTGCCTTCGGGCCGTATGGAGCTTATGAGGAGCTCGCACAGAGCGCAGTCAAATCCCGAAGGAGGATGGAACAGGTAGAATATCTGGCAAGCGCAGATTCTGCGCTTTTGGATAAAGCTTTTGGTTCTCTAGTAGCGGGAAAAATTAGTCTGCTGAATTGAGTATGGAATTCAACGTCCCGACCAAGGTAGCCGTCAGTCGCACTCTTCTATTGTGCTCGAGTATAGTATATATACATGTATATATAAATATAGATATAGAAGCAAAGCTAGAGTGGCTTTCCTTTTTGCAAACGTGTGTACAGGTCTGCCTGTCCACATGGTCCTGTGGACACTTGAGTTGAAATCAATTCTTTGATGCTATGACCTGAACAGCCATATTTGGAACCTGATCAAGTACACATTCCTAGCAACGAAAACGATATATAAAGTTGGGGATGACTGGTATACTATGGATCGTTGGTTGTCCTACCGCGGATCTCCAGCCTCCATCAGTCGGGTGGGTGGCGACGATTTGTCACTTTGGCAATTTATGTAACATCTTTTTCTCTCGGAAAATTCAAAGAGCAGCTCACGATCACGCGTTGTAAAGTTTGGTGCTGAAATTGAAGCCCGCATTGCTTCGCGAATCGTGTACTGCTGGTCTTCAATGCTCGTCTAGGCTTCCAGATACGGACTACAAGTTCTCAGTGACCACGAGAGTGGCCTTGCTATGAACAACTCCAGTGAAGCTGGTGTTACGTAAACTGTTTTCAACTGAGTCAAGTTGTAAAACATAGATGTACTCTAGATACGCGTGTGGGGAGAAGATGAGGGGTGGTGGCATTGAGGCTTGGAGCAGAACCGGTTACAGATTAGCTGCTTGGCATAGGATTATGCAGGCAAGTCGGAGGCGGGGCTACCCCTGTACCTGCGGGGCCCCAGAGTGCTGCGGCCAATCACGCACAGGCAAATAGTAAAAATTGCCTCTCTCCCCACATTGCATAACTGCACGTAACTCACCTGTCAGGCCAGTGCAGGCCCAATGCCTGCACACCACTAACTAGGTTAGTAATTCTTGTCACGCTATGCTATGCGGTGCGCATCACAATTGCGATCGTCCTTTCCCCCACATTGCGTGTTGTCCAGCCACGGTCTCAACAGAGTCCATGATAAAGGCGTTCTCGCCAGGGCCTTTTCTTGTCGCCATCCTCACACATCCAGTCAAGATGGCACAACAAACGATTTTGCTTGCCCTGTCGACCATCGTGCTGCTCCTGGTTGGCAGATGGGCAGTCAAGGCTGCTCAGTGGCGCCGTACCTATAAGCTTCCTCCCCAGGTGCCTGGCATCCCCATCTTCGGCAACACCTTTCAAATTCCCGCCGTGCAGCAGGGCCCTTGGGCGAAGAAGCTGGCCGCGCAATATGGCGAAATGTCAGTATCCCTCTGTGCTGGGCTTCGACCTTCCGGCACCCTTTGTTTGTTACAATGCTGAAACTGTTCTCCAGGTTTACCTGCAAGTTCGGGGGCAGTACATGGGTGTTTCTGAATTCATCCCGGGTCGTGACCGACCTCATGGAGCGGCGCGCCGCCATTTATAGCTCGAGGCCGCCGTTCCCCATGACGCAGTCCATCATGTCGGACGACTCACGCATAGTGCTGATGCCGTACAACGACAAATGGCGCACGCTCCGCAAGGTCATGCACAGCATCCTGAGCACCAGGGCTATGGACATCTTCATGCCCTTCCAGGACCTTGAGTCCAAGCACCTCTTATGGGACTATCTCGAGACACCGGGCAAGTGGTGGGCTGCCAACGGACGATATGCTAACTCGGTCATCATGAGCGTGGTGTTTGGGCGGCGCTCCACCCTGGATGACCCCGACGTGGTCGAGCTCTTTGAGACCATTGATCTCTTTCTGGAGAACCAGCAGCCGGGCACCAATATTGTCGACGGGTTCCCTGTTCTCGAGAAGCTCCCCAAGAAGCTCCAATGGTGGCGCCCACGAGGAGAGGCCATTTACCGGAAGACAGCCGCGTACGTATAATAACCCTCCTCTCCATTGCCCTCCTGGATACTTTTGTTTACACCGCCCCGCAATATAGTGTTTATAGGCGCGAAGTGGAGGGCCTGCAACAGAGGACGAAGGCGGGCACGCAGCGGCGCTGCTTCGCCACCGACTTCCTGGAGACGGAAGAAATCAAAAAGCTGGGCGAGAACCAAAAGCTGTTCGTATTCGGCACTTTAATGGAGGCGGGCAGCGACACATCTCGGGTGTCCCTCGGTCAGATCATCGCTGGTGCGGCAACATACCCAGACTGGGTAGTACGTGCGCGGGCGGAGCTAGATGCTGTGTGCGGCAGCAATGGCGAGAGGCTCCCTCAATGGGAAGACCGTCCCCGGCTGAAGTATATCTCCGCCGTCGTCAAAGAAGGCTTCCGGTGGCGGCCGAATATTGCCGAGATTGGCGCCCCAACCATGCTAACCAGGGATGATGAGTATGAGGGCTACAAGTTCCCCGCCGGTACTGTCTTCACCTGGAATGCGTGGGCCATTGCGCTGAACCCCGATGAGTACGAGCAACCGGAGCGCTTCTGGCCAGAAAGGTTCCTCGACGGCAACGAGGAGAATGCCTTGAAGGGACACTGGGCGTTTGGACCAGGTAAGCTTCTGATATTCCACTTGGACATTTATTTCTACAAGTCCCATACTGAATGACACGTGTTGCAGGGCGCCGAGTGTGCGTAGGATGGAAAGTTGGGGAGATGAACGTTTGGATCGCCATAGCGCGTCTACTGTACTGCTTCGACTTCAAGCAGATCCCTGGAAAGCCCATCGACACCATGACTATCCCCCAAATCACGAAGAACAGCGCCCCCTTCGACGTGGATGTCACAGTACGGAGCCCCGCGCATGCTGCCCTCATTCGGCGGGATTGCGAGGAGGCTGTCCACACAAAGTACTGAGGTGTCCCAGAGAGTCTGTGGTCTGTTTCCATCAAGTTAGCTGCCTCCTTTTTCCTAGTAAATCTCGCGTTACGTATATAGCCAGACGATTTCCCTGATCGCGTCATCGAGGATTTCACGGCAAAGTCAGCATAGGCGTTCTCTACTGAGGATTGCACAGCGTGTGAATTTGAAGAATTTCATCCAAGTCTCCACTTTTCTGACGTGGTAGTATACCGTTTGTAATCGATGTGATCTAAGCCAATAAGCGAGACGTCAATGAACGTGTCCTTGCAACACCTGGTCACCTTGGCGCCTAGTTACAGGGGTGAACCCTCACATAGATAACCAGGCATCTGGCATCTGGCATCTGGCGCTTCCATCATCCCCCACCTGACCCCAACAGATGTGCTGGGTTCCCCTCACGCGTAACGCTGCGGGGTAAGTAAATGGAAGTGAGGTGGGTGGCCTGAGACATCCCTTCGGAATGTGGGTGGTGTTGATGTTGGCGAAGATGCCCCGTTTTTATTATGGGCGCTCGTCTCATGAGCGGACTGAGTATCGGTGTCGGCTTAAAGCGGTGTTCACCGCCTTGTCTGGTTGCAGCAGCACTTACAAAGAGGGCATCAGAATCCAATATCTCGATACGTGCATCTGGCGGGACCCTGTCTTTGCCCCTTGGGAGCAGCACATGTTCAGCGCATAGAAGCACACCGTTATGGATGAGTCATGGAGCTATAAACGAAAAGATTGCTTCAACATGATGCATATGTAACATCATAAAGAAAGATTAGTTATAAGATCACGTTTATACAAATCAAAATCCCGGGAATTCTGATGAACTATACTCTCTAAGTAAAAAAGAGAAATTGAGTCTAGGTGAAAAGTCGAAATAGATTTTTTATATATGTATAAAGATCCTTAAACATCAACGCCCACAACCGGTCCTCATTTTTGGGGAGGAAGACCCGCCTTGCTCAAAATCTCGTCAATCTCAATCTTGTGGTTCGTGAAGTTGTCGACCAGGTCGTCCCACATCTTGGGGTCGTGCTCGTGCTTCTCCTTGCTGTTCCAGGCCCAGTCAGTGATGGTGAAGGGCCGGCTGCTCTCGAACATGAAGGCGATAGAGCCGGTCGAAATTTGCATGGCCGGCGGGTCCTCCTTGGAGGCGGCGGCAAACTCCTCGTAGGCCACGCCGTGCGGCACGAAGCCGCACTCGAACGAGACGCTGCCAGGCTGGAACTCGTCCGACCGACCGCCGTAGTCGCCGTAGATGAGCCCCATGAGCTCCGACGCGCAGTTGCGGTGGTAGTAGGGCGGCCGGTACGTGTGCGAGGCCACGTCCCAGCGCGGCGAGAAGATGAGGAAGTCGGCCAGTGGTGCGGTTAGGTCGCGGCTCTTAGCCGTCAGCACGCAGAAGATGGACGGGTCGATATGGTCGACCGAGATGGACCCGACATTGACGAACTTGGTCAGGTCGTACTTGTACGGCACGTAGTTGCCGTGCCAGGCCACGACATCGAATGGGCAATGGCGCTGGGTGCTCTTGAAATATTTGCCTCCGAGCTTGTACGTGATCTCCCAGGGGTCGTCCTTGGTGACCTCGTACGCCGCGGTGGGGTAGAGGAAATCCCGCGGGTAGGCTAGGCCGCTGCCACCGAGGGGACCCAGCTCAGGAAGCTCCCAGTACGAGCCGTAGAGCTCGAGCAGGTAGCCGCGGCTTGGTCCCTTGACGTTGACCTTGAAGCGGAGGCCGCGCGGGATGACGCAGATCTCGCCCGGCTGCACGTACAGGTACCCGAACTCGGTCTGGATGTCGAGGTCGCCCTCCTGCGGCACGAGCATGTACTCGCCATCCGAGTTGACAAACGCCGTCTTGTCCATGCTCTTGTTGCACATGTACAAGTGGCTGGCCAAGCCCTCGCGCAGAGTGGGCTCGCCGGAGCCGGCAATCGACTTTATGCCGGCGATGAAGTCAACATCGCTGCCAGCGGGGATGGGGTGCGGCTTCCAGGCGAGCTGCGTTGGGGAGATGTGCACACGCGGGTTCAGCGGCATATACGCAGACTCCGTGTCAGGGTTGTCGGGAAGCTCAGTCTACGCAAAATAGTCAGTCATCTGATGTGTACCAGTAGTAGGGGAGCTGGCATACAAATCCTTGGTGGGCAACAGCGGGCCGTGACCGGTACAACCAAGCCTTTCGGTTCGAATGGCGAGGGGCAGAAAAGGCACCGCCAGTGACTTGTTCGGCGTAGAGGCCGAATCGAATGGACCTCGGGCTGTTCTGTCCTCTGGGAAGGACTCCGGGGACAGCTTCGGACTCGTGAAGGTTGCCGAATCCAGGCTGGTACTTGTAGGGGTCGTTGGGCCGGGTTGCAAAGGAAGGAATAGCACCGTTCTGCTGGGTGGTGGCCCAGTGGAAGGCCTTTTGGAAGTCCTTCGGGGCAAGGTCCTTGGCTGCCATTTTTGCTTCTGGTCCTCGAGTTTGGTGTTTGTTGCAGATGATCTGCCTTCCAACATTCCCAATGCTGAGGCGTGCCCTTTTTGAATGCTTATACTCGGAACCTCGGGTGGAGGCGCGCTCCCCACATCCTACGGCAATTGCCCACACCCTTCATCGCCCGTGTGGGGATTGAGACCTCGTGTGATTGATGACAACGATATCTGTAATACGACGGTTTGGGAACGCATTCACTTTGGAATCAGCAGTTTCCTCATGGAGGTTGCATCATCCCCGCGCGTGGCCGGCCTGATCATTGGCCGCGGCAGTTTTTCTGCCTGCTATTTACCAAGGGTGCAAACGAAGTATCATTTCTAGGTGGTCCCACCGCGCAGCCCAAGGACGATTTCACATCGCTTACAAAGGCGCGACAGCATAGTCCGACTTCATTTCTTCTTTCCCTTGGTTGCGATCGTACGAGCATACTCCGATCATGCTCCCGCCCGCGCGAGATGAACAGGCGTATGTGTCCGTCTCGCCCATCGAGGCGGGCAGGATCACGCTACCAGAGTCAAGCTTCGTACGCCCCGCGGACCCGGCTGTCGCCCACACGGTGCCCTCCCTGGCATTTCTTATCACCCATACTAGGCCCGGCAGGGACGGGAGGAGGCTGATTTTGTTTGACCTCGGGCTGCGATCATCCGTCTCCGGGTACTCCGAGCGCCAGCAGGAACACCTCTTGAACAGGCGGCCCTATGTCATTGGGCCGGGGATAGCAGAAATACTGCGGAATGGAGGCTACGACCCTTCAGACATTGATATGGTGATCCTGAGCCACGTCCACTACGACCACCATGGCGACCCCGAGCATTTTCCCAATGCGCAGTTCTTCGTCGGGCCTGGATCGCTGCAGCTGCTCGAGCACGGCCTGCAAACCAGCGCGAGCCATCAGCATTTCACCAAAGACCTACTGCCTTCGGGTCGCACCACCGAGCTTCCAGAAATAGGGGTCGAGAGAAACTTGAAGTGGCAACCACTCGGACCATTCTCGTCGATTGACCTCCTAGGCGACGGATCAATTTTTGTGCTGAATTCCCCAGGCCATCTGCCGGGCCATATCAACCTCCTCTGTCGAGTCTCCCCCCAGAATTGGGTTTGTCTGTGCGGCGACGCCTATCACGACAGGCGTCTGCTTACTGGTGAACGTGAGATTGCCCTATGGGAGGGGGCGCATGGCGAACTGTGTTGTATTCATGTTGATCCCGAGTATGCGAAGAAGGCGCTCGGTCAACTTAGAGAGCTTTCGGCACAGGGAAACGTCGAGTTGATTGGTGCGCACGATGCGAGCTGGGTCGCCGCCAACCAGGGCCGCATGTTTCCGGCCACTCTGTAGACTCTTCATCTTCCCCCTACAGCAGCGCGAATATTTGATCACATCTGTCTATACTGTGTCTCTCTGTAGTGCATCATTGTACATTTTATATCTTTCCTCCTACAGAAACGCCTTCGAGCACCGTTCACGGCGGCACTGGTCCTGCACTTGAACGTGCCCCAATTTTTCCGGGGCCCAATTGAGGGCAGCTATAGTAACAATAAAGATATTCTTAGGTCTATACCACTTCTCATACATGCTAAAGTCCCTGTTTTATTTTCGTGTCCAGCATTTCTCTCCCTCATTAATGTGATGAATCATCAGATAGCTGTTTCGTCTCATCTACTCAACCACGTATGTGATGGACTAATTTCGTGAGACCTGCCATCGTGGGGGAAATGGTCTGCATCAGTGAAAGGCAATGCATGTGAAAGTTACGATGCAGTATCACGCCTCAGTCTTACTTCCACCATGACAGAGCTGTACTAAACGAAAGTGGCTAGAACGATCACTAGTTAACCCATCGATGTTCCTTCAAATAATGTGCAGTGTGGGGTGCGGGGTTGGAGGGGTCCCCTCGTGACTGTCCCCTTATGCGTCGAAGTATAGTCTATCGTAGTGTCGCTTCAAATCCCATAATAACAGGACCATCACCATCAATCCTACCTCGAGAGAACTTCCTTTGCATCTTGAGATACATACTACGGAGAAGATATTAGATCGCTATCATATTTCTCTTATTTTCCATACCCAATGGCGCCAATACCCCCTCCCGATACCGTCGAGTATGAACATGCCACGGTCATCGTCATCGGTGCAGGGCCGACCGGGCTGTTCGTGGCCTTGAAGCTCGCACAGAAAGGCATCGATGTCCTGGTACTCGACTGCGAACCACATGTTCTAAAGAGCCCTCGGGCCACGACGTGAGTCGAGCCCTCCCCAGCCTGTGAACTGTAATTCTGCTCAGAGCTAACGTTCTTGGACAGCTATATGCCCATCGTACTGAACGAGATGGATAAAGTCGGAATCGCAGAGGAACTCATCAGCACAGGCCACACAAACCGCGAAGGCATCGTGTTCCGCGAATCCCAGGCCAAGGGCGGCAAGGTGCTCGGCTCCCTGATGATGTCGTCGATCCCGAAGGGCGCAGTCAAGTACAACTTCGCCGGCGTCCATCTCGGGCAGCAGGCAGTCGGCGAGATGATCTTGAAGCATTGCGAGAAGCAGCCGACGTTCCGGGTTAAGTGGAGGCATCGGTTCGCCGGTGTGAAGCAGGAAAATACCACCAACGGGCGGCCCGTCGAGGTCACTGCCGTCGGTCCGGTCGGGGAGAAGTTCT
Organism: Seiridium unicorne; assembly: GCA_039778275.1. Classification (NCBI taxonomy): domain Eukaryota; kingdom Fungi; phylum Ascomycota; class Sordariomycetes; order Amphisphaeriales; family Sporocadaceae; genus Seiridium; species Seiridium unicorne. The sequence continues at coordinate 172,988 of JARVKF010000416.1, forward strand.
TCACCTGCGACTACCTTGTCGGCGCGGACGGCGCGGGCAGCTCCGTGCGCCGCGCCCTGTGTGTCCCCTTCGAGGGCTTTACATGGAACGATTTCCGGTTCGTGGCCTCCAATGTCAAGTATGACTTTGAGAAGTACGGATTTACCACCGCCAACATGATCGTGGACGAGGAGGACTGGGCCGTCATCGCCCGGACGGGGCCTGGGGACGAGCCGTGGCGCGTGGCGTTTGGCGTGCGCACGGATGTCCCCGAGTCCGAGATTGTCAAACAGCTGCCGGCGAAGTACGAGAAGCTACTGCCGGGTCCGCGCCCCCTACAGTACGAGCTCGTCAGTGCTAACCCGTACTGGGCGCACCAGAGAGTAGCGAAGACCTGGAAGGCCGGCCGGGTCGTCCTTGTTGGTGATGCTGCGCATGTAAGTCTCACGCCGGAGTGGAGGATGATGATTTCTTTCTCCATGTTCTAAGTGCTAATGGATGTCTAGTCAAACAATCCCATCGGAGGACTGGGCCTCACGACCGGGTTCATGGACGCGGCGGCGCTGGGCAACTGCCTCCTACGGATCGTGTTGGGTAAAGAGGAGGCGGACCCTCTCCTTGACCGCTACGCCGAGGTCCGACGGAACGCCTGGATCAACTACACGAACAAGGCCTCGATCGATTTCAAGTTGCGCGTGCATGGCACCGACCCGGAGAGCATCGCCCAGCGGGATGCCTTCATGGAGGCGCTGAACACCGACCCCAGCATCAACATGAAGATGGCCACGGCCATGAACAGCCAGACGGAGGACATGTTCGAGGTCTCGACGACCCCGGCGGAGAAGCCTGTAGGTACGGAGTTTCAAGGTGTTGAGAAGGTGCCGGTCGAGGCAGCTTAGAATTAGGTAGAAATAATAACGTTCCCTACACGGGAAATCAATACATGTATTTATCCTTTTTACCCACGTTTAATAACTTCGCCGTCCGCGCTACACTTGTGGTGGACAAATCCCCAAATTAGCTGTATAAGCCAAAACATAGTGAATTTAAGTGCAGCGCAACTCCTCTCGAAGTGCCGGTATAGCCTGACTAGAAACTGGGCAAGACTCGCGGTGTCCATGGAGAACAAAATCGGGCCCAAAATGCCATCTGGAAGAGTCAGGAATAAACTGAGTCACGACGCATAGCAGAAAATGATTGGTTTTCCTTAGAACATTTTATTTGAATTTCAGACACAATCCCTCCAAGGACGTCATGCTCGTGGTTGACCATGCTACAAGTATTCATTGCCCAGCACTATCAGATAGGAACACCTAGTCGTCGCTGACCTTCGTCCACATCCGCCGACAGCTGAGCGCCGAGCCATTGTGGTTGGCTGTCATGCATCGCGTCTTCCACCTCGATGATGTCGTTCCCTGCGACCCAGAGCACCTTGCCGTTCACGGAGGTGCGGACGGCGGGGAGCAGGAGGGCCTTTGCGACGCCGTTCGTGTCGTTCGCGGGCAGCGTGCCCCATTTCTCTCGGATCCAGTCCGGCAGCATGGCAGTGACTGTACGCGCCGTTAGTAATGAAGAATGAGTTGATAAACTGAAGTAAGCGTCTCCCTTTAGGGCAAGACCGTACAGAAATACTAGTTCGGGTTTAAGAAAAAAGAAAAAAACCTTACCAGTCATCCAAGGTGCAACCATATTGACGGTAATGTTCTCGGAAGGAAGGCCCCTTCTCATGCCTCTCATCAAACCAAGAACTCCAGCCTTGCCTGCACAGTAAAGAAACAATGGGGGCGTATCGATGAGACTAGACAATATTGTTAGCATTCTGTTTGATGGTCTTCTCTCTCTCTCTCTGTGTATGTATGTGTGACCATAATATCTCATATGCAGAAACAACTTACCTCGCCGCGGACCCGGTGAACACGAGCTGACACCTTTTAGAGGGCTGCTTGGCAAAGTAGTGCAGGGCGGCTTTGGTGCAGTAAGCGGCCGAGTGTAGGTTCACCTCGAGGCTCTTGAGGTTGGGGGCCGCCAGTTTGCCGTCGGCGTCCAGCTTGTCGTCGACGATAGTCTCGAAGTTGTGCGTCCCGGCATTAGATAACACCACGTCGATGGAACCGAAGCGCTCCCAGGTCTTGGTGAACAAGTTCAGTACCTCGGACCACGATGATACGTCGGCCTTGACGTAGAGCACGCGCCTATAGTATACGATGTTATTAAGTGCGCTTAGAAGATAGACTACGGACGACGTCTCCTATGGTTGAGAATTCCTTTGCTTTGCTCTGTCGTTGTCCTCCTGGAGTTTCTTTGTCCTTCAGTTTCTCTTCGCGTGTCGTTCATGTTTTGCTCTTCTCATTGCTTGCTCTCTACCTCTTGCAGTATTCTTTACCTCATCAATCTATTTAGGAGCTTGGGGCGGACTGTAACATACTCTTTGAACTCGCTGAGCAGAGCATCTCCGCCATCCTCTTGCAGATCCGCAATGGCGATGTTGGCACCGGCAGCTGTCAAGGGGTCACAAAATATCAGTCGTTGCCCACCACGCAGGTTATTCTGAACGTCTGAACTTTTTCTTTCCTTCTCTCTTTCTTGGGCATGACAGCGAGGTTACTAACCATGAGCGAGCGCGGCAGCGGCCTTCCCAATACCACTTGCCCCGCCGGTGACGATGATGGTCTTCCCCTTGAGCGTGGCCAGCTCTTGGTCAGTCACCTTCTCCTGGAGCGACATGGCGGGCGTTTGGTCTGTATGCTAGGGAGTGCCTGCTGGTTTGCGTGTTTGCGTGTTTGCGTGTGCAGCTAGGTAGTGGGCCGGAGTTTAACGAGGCGCTTACGAATAGATGAGATCACTACAACATAGGGGTATGGAAAGTTGTTCCTTCTACTATGTACACGCATAGACCTGTCCTGGCCTGGCCTGACCTACCTACATAGCCTGCACTCGCGCTATCCCCGCACGACCCCAGCTTTGCTCTCTGCAGCACGCTACTGTAATGCGGGTGTGATGGCGGGGCCTGGCAACGCCACCTATTGCTGGACGCGGACTATGTGGGAGAGCGTAGTATCCGCATGTTGGGGCTGGTATTCTGACCGCTCCCCCACTCGGATCCTGGCAACCCCCAACCCCCGCACTCGATCTTGGTGGGGGAAATGGGTAAATCAACATCTGAACAATTACAAATCAATCTCGTTAAATTGTGGTGGAAATGAATGGGAGGCAAGATTTGTCCAAGAAAGGCATAGCCCACCCACTGGTCCCTGTATAGTTAGCCAGCTTGGGCTTATTAATCCTACCAAAGCTCTGGGTCGTTCGGGCAGTGCCTGTACCTTTGGGGCGTGGTTCTGGACGGGTTGCGGACACGGAACTCGGCGTACAAACTGGACCAGACTTCATGGGTAGAGTAATATATTGAGGGAAAACGTCAGCTTTATTGGTTGAATTTTACCATATGAGACAACGCCTGGCTCTGGAAACAGCTATGGCTAGTACAGCAACACATTATCGACTAACGAGGTGTTGAATTCCAACAATGCCTACATGTACTCGGACGATGGTAATCTGCATTCTAACTAGGTGCTCCTGAAATCTACACCGTGCACGCAACATGACAGACAAGCTCATTTCACTTGCACCTGCTATTTTGCATCATCTCTAGGCTTGCGTCAGGGTTGCTATTGACAAATCTGCTGCCTACCTACTATTCAAGTGTGGATAAACCAATCTTTCGACCCCTACCACAACAGCTATAATAAGACTGAGTGAAGTATTTATTCCTGCCAGAGTATGATTCGCCCCAGGCGTGATACCCATAGGACCGCTGTTTGACACCGTCTACTGCTGACGATTTTACTTATGCCACCAGACCCGTAGTCTCTTGCCGAATATATATAATGGGACGGACGTGAGGCATAATCCGAGCTGGATTCCAGCGACAGTATAGAAGGTGCGGGCTGGACCCTGTGATGCAATCCAATCGTTGAGGAAGTCTAAATTAGAATTTGGTCAGATTTTCTAGCCTTTCGACTGCATAAGAGGATGCAGGGGCAGTTCAACTTACAAGAGAATCCAAAAAAGAGAAAGTTCTTGACAATCATCGTAGCGATGAAAATCTCCACACTGATGTCGCGATAAGCGTCCACGCAGTATGTGCCCACCGACATCATGATGAATTGCAGACCGCCAGTCACGATGCCGTATAAAGTGGACATAGCGACAGGATTCTTCCCGGCCTCAACCATGGGTCCGAAAAGGAAGTATCCGATACCTGACAGGATGAAGGCGGGAATGATCAGGAACAAGCGAAATTCGGGCTCGTAGACACCGCCGTTCCTGCGCGTGAAAAACTTGATTATAGGGTCGGATACACCGCCGGCTATGAGCGATCCCACTGCGCCACCGATTGTCGGGCCAGCCGCGAAGTAGCCGAGCTGTGCCGTGTTTAGATTATATGGTGGCACAGAAAAGATCTGAGCCGTGATCAGATTGATCATGATCAGCCATAGTGTCGGGAAAGCCATCAGCAAGACAGCCCATATCACAACAGGATGGTACAAGATCAGAATGGGACCAAGGATGAGTCTCCAAAGCGGTTCATCGGTGTACGTCGTCGAGTAAGGATTTAATCGAGCAAGGTAAGACTTTCGAGGAATGGCAACACTCCCGCTTGTTTCGACATGGGCCAGTTCTGGAGCATTCCCTTCAATATGATCAGCCCGTACAGCTCTCTTCGCATCGAGGACGTCCAAGTTCTGTTCCGGTTGCGCATTAGTACATGAAGTTTATCATTAATGAGAGTGGGAGAGTCCCTACATCTTCGGATGCCAGGTCCGTGTTGTAGATTGAACTGCGCTGGTATGCCGTCTCCTCTCCATACAGAACGCTCAGGATGACGGCAATGCCGACGAAGATGGCCAACAGCCAAAACACCCATCTCCATCCCAGGTCGGTAGCAATCTTGCCGGCGAGAACCGAGGGCAAATTTGATACTCCGGAGACGCACGTAGTAACAATGGCGGTGCGCAGGCCGCGCTCGTGGACGAAGTAGAGATCACCCACGATGGCGAAGAAAACAGACTCGAACATGGAGACAGAGCAGCCCTGGATAATGCGGGCGCCCAGGAGCGAATCGTACGACTGTGCCGCGCCTCCCCAGACTGTCCCGGCAAAGGCGCAGATTATGGAGAAGAGAAGGGGTATTCGCCTGCCGTACTTGTGACTGACTGCCGAGATGAATATGCCTATGACTGCGGTGGCGCAGAGACTGTAGCCGGTGAGGAGCGAGATGTCCATGAGGCTGACTTGGAACAGCATCATGAGATCAATCACCAACGAAGACAGGATTGGCCCGATACTGATGATTCTTCGTCAGCGCCGCACACCTGAAAGGGGGGAGGAGGTCATGGGTTCAAAGATTTGACTCACCCGCCAATAACGACAATCGTGCAATAGGCAAAGACCAAAAATCTTAAATCCCTCTTCCAAAGAGGCTGATTGAGAGGGTCATTGGGATCGTCCGAGGGCTGCGGGACCAAGATGATGGTCTCGCCTCCTTTGGTGACCTTTTTCAGGTGCTCGAAATGCGCTACATTAGTATTCGTGGATTCCTCCTCCAGTTGGACGGTGCCGGGAGCATGGGTACGGCCCGATTTGGGTTCTAGTATGCCCCAAGCCATGGCTAGTGATTTGAGATGGAATGAGCAATAAATGGGTTAAAACTTCCGAGACGTCAGGGTTCGGGAATTGGAATATATATTCGGGCAAAAGGGGGCGCCTGCACTCAATTCACCAAGGCGGCTGGCAAGATGCAAAGGAAAGCTCGCCCACATTGGCGCATGCCAACATAGATATACCTAAAGCTGATTGCCATCCAGCTTGGACCCATCATCTAGCGTCATTACGGAGAAAGAGAAATGCGCTATTGCCCCACCCTAGTCCGTCGTCCCCCAGCTTTTTATCGCTCTTCGCTGGCATTTCAGGTGGGGGAAGGGGAAGCAAAAGGATGGAGAATCTGGGGTAAACAGGAATGGAAGCCCTGTCCCCATGATAACGGGTGGGGAAAGGGGCTGTAATCCTAGATCTTACAAATGCACAGCGTCGCTAAACGACACCTTAGTCCATACATACTCGACACGTTCTCTTCATTAGTTCCAACTCGTCGTGCTCCCTGGCGGCGCTAACTAATGAGGCTGAGACTATCGCCCACTTCGTCGTCACCAGACCCCAGGTCAAGGCCGGGCTTGCCTGATTTCTACCGCAGTCTCCGTGACTATCTTGCTGTGATAGGATCTGCCATATCCACTTCAACCCACGTTGAGTTGGTTTCTGGCTATCGCCTTTGTTTTCTGGCTATCTCCCAACTAGCAGTTTACTGAGAGGATATGTGACAGCTCCGATATAGCAGCTCTATTACATTGTTATTGGATATGGAAACGTTGGTTCGAATTTCTGATGTAGCCTCACCTTGTCCGCCTAGACGATCTTTGCACAATGGACAATCACAGTCATCCAGGTTGTAGTCTCGGCCAGTCTTTCCATCATGATCTACCAAAGGATGTCCGAGTCCTGTGGGCTGGGCCATGACCCAAATCAGCAACTTAGTCCAAACTAAACTCACCACTAACTGGCTACATTTTTTTCTTCAATGGCGCTACTCTCGAGAATATAGGAGACTAGTGATTCAGCATTCATTATCGAGCAATACCTCTATATTTGATTGGGTGGCTGGGTGGTCGCTAATCTCCATTGTCTTAGCGGCAGGCAGCTGGATTGTTCTGGATCGTCAAAGTCGTCTGAGGTCTAGAACTACTCAAAAGAATTATGCTTCGTCTTGTGAAGCTGAAATTTCTCTTAGTACTCGCCCCAGTAGCCCACATGGACACGCGCTGGGTGCTATTCTCCGGACCCATGGCGAGAAATCGCCGGCAGTCTGTATGCGGGCAACCCGCCGGATCGTGCGGGCTTTTTGTGATAAGTGCCAGTGGAATAATTGCACATGTTCAGTATGCCAGGATCGATGATACGTTGATGACAGCCGGCTGGAGCCGAGCATTTGTGCGACATGATTATTCTATCTAGCACCTCGATCCCTCAGTCCGATTTGGACCAGTCTTCGTTACCGCCCAGGTATCTGAAAACAACTCGAGAGTCCCGGTCCCTACAATTGGGATCCTCCGACGCCGCTTGGTACACGTTCAAGCCTGGTTCACCAAGATACAGGGTGGCCCCAACTGCCTTGGCAGCATCCACCGCGAGCGAAAAGTCTTTCTTCATGAGCTGTACCTTGAACCCGCCCCGGTACTCGTTACTGGACGGGGCGGTTGGCACCACGCCAGGGACCGGACACCACTTATCGCAAATCGTCGACTGCGCCGTTGACGTGGAGAAAATCTTGGCGAGCACCCGCGGGTCCATGCCCGACTTCATGGCGACGTTCATGGCCTCGGAGGTGGCGATGGCAATGAGTCCGGAGCAGTAGTTGTTCGACAGCTTGGCCACCAAGCCCATGGACTGGGATCCGCATGCGAAGATGGACTTGCCCATCATCTTGAACAGACCTTCGAGCATTGCCCAGTGCGGGCTACTCTCGGCGCATCCCACCATGAACGTGAGAGACCCGTTCTCGGCACCCAGGCTTCCCCCCGAGATGGGCGCGTCAAAGAAGGTGGCGCTCGGGTCTTTGCTGTGGAGCTCGGCTGCGATGTGCTGCGATGTCTCGGTGTCGATGGTCGAGCAGTCGATGAGGATTTTTTTGCTGATGTCGGCTGTGATCACGCCCGTCTTCTCGTCTAGGAACACGGCGCGGGCGTGTTTGCCCTCGGGTACAATGACTATGAGGACGTCCTAATCAATTGAGAAAAGTGTCAAATCCTTGCCTTTCATATCACAGAGGCGTGTATAGCCTTTGGTCTGTACAGTACTTACGACATGATTGGTGACTTCAGCAGCTGATTTACATGAAACAACCCGGTCGTTGGCTGCGGCTGCCTCGAGATTCTTCATTGCATCTTCAACGACATCGAACACATAGAGCTTAGTATTAGATGGTAGCTTCTGCGACAGGTTCTTGGCCATGGGCAGACCCATGATCCCCAGGCCAATGAAGCCAACTGCTTTCAAGTCCATGATTGCTGAAGAGACGAACAGGCGTGAAGTGAAGAGGTAATGGTAAGACTGGTGGGCGCGATACGCAGCGGGAGTAGGATGGCTCAAAGACGAAGAGAAAGAGAAATATCAGCAGCTCTTGACATATAATTTACTAACACATTCGAATCCTTTCGTGTGAGGCGCCCAAAGAAGAATGAATACATTTAATTGTTGCATCTAGCGCTAGGTATGGAGCTTACTTTTACTCCGCAGCCATGTCCAATACGGACATGGCGATGGCGGCTTCACGTGCGGGGGTTTGTGTTCACCCCACATCCCTTCTTCCCCTTCCACAACTCCAACGATTGACCTGAGACAGCTTTCACAAGAGCTTGATCTCGAAATTTGAAAGGAAGTCCACTTGCACTGTTCTCCATATGTCATTGAACCATACCGTAATTCGGGTTTTCATTGGTTGATAAGCATGTCAATGTGGCTGACAGGGATTTTGCATTAGCAAGCGCAAAGAGAATCGCAGTAACGGTACAGTATCTATTGACATTTCGGCTTGTTATGGTCCGCGAGCAGAACACAATCAGAGGTCTGGTATGAGGTGGTGCTTCTGCCAAAAAGAAGCAAATGAAGAAGGAGAACGGTTGGGGAGCTACGCCGCTGATGTATATGGGGAATCTCTGGGCTGGCCTAAGGCCCTGTTCGGGAGGAGCTGCCCCGCCGGCAGCAATGTACAACCAGCTGCGCCGTAACATCTTCACTTATAATCTTTGAGACTAAGGTACACTTTCAACTCCAGTCGACTTATCCGCATGATTCTTGTTTCAATGGTGTATCTATCCAGGAAGCCTCCAATAGGGTAATTATCACGCTTGCAAGTTAACGTCGAATGATACTGTTGCAGCTTTCCCTTGATTTGTCACATTTACGCGGGAAACGTTGGATATAGGAGATAATCTGCAAAGATATTGTTGAGACAGGTCCTGGCCGCATTATGTTTTCTACTATGTAATACGGTAACTGGCTATCTCATAATTCCCTTCGACTCAACCCAGCAATTCCTTCGCGTCTGTCCATCTTGATCGATCTATCGGGGAGACTCAAGGTAACGTGGCATGATGACCATCCACAATCTGTTGGATCGTAGCAACGCTATCGTTCCAATTATTTCTGGCCTCGCCTGAACCTGCCAGATATTCATCAATGAGGGCCATCCCTGTGAGTGTCTCATTCATCCTAGATATCTGTTTTGTCCCACATAATATGCTAATACGAGGACCAGCTAGGCTTCGCATGCATCCAAAACAAGCAACTTGCTTTGTTATCCCAACGTTAGAGGCTAGCTTTTCAAAAACATCCAGCTTTTCCATAAATGTGGGATTCCCCCAAAGAAGTCCCCATGGTGTATACGTGATTCCGTGGGCGGCGCAGAATTGTCGAACTTCTTTGTCATATTTGTCGACTGGGTAGGGCAGGTCGGCAGGGAAATTGGGATTTGGTGAAGCAGCCATGTTCTCGGTGAAGAGATTTTGAACAATGGCTGGTTTTACTATGGCTGCTTCATACAGCGTGCTCAGTGTTGCTAAGTCGACATTGGATATGCCTAATATACCGACCTTGGAGGGGACATAAGTCTCCATTGCTTTCCAAGTTGCTAGTGTTTCCTCGATTGTAGGACATAATGAGTGCAAGATGAGAGAATCAAGGTATGTCGTTCGCAGGTTTTTCATTGACGACTGGATGGACTGGTCCACCCTCACTGCGGTATTTGCTGAGAGGTCATACGGATATACGGCTGGGTCCCGTCCTTCCTTGAAAGGGGAGAACTTAGTCTGGATCTGGTCACCAGTCAATGAGTCAGCGAGTCTTGATCGACGGAGGTGATTGAGATTGAAGGGCATGTTATACCCAAAGTTCGTGGCGCTGAACGATGCCATCAGCAATAGCAGTACTGATCGCGTCGCCCACCAGTTTTTCGCGGTAGGCATGTAAACTTCCTGCAGTGTCAATACCTCTGAACCCGGCCTTTAAAGCCGACAAGACGAGGTCTGCACTTTTATCGAACTTGAAGGCTGTGCCATAGATGACGGCCGGTATGCCTTCATAATGCGCCATGGTCTTATATTTAACATTCGATCTGTTTGCCCGCTATCCTTATTGTCTACTTTTTTTTGACCTTGGTCGCCAAGTTACGTGCAAAGGAGACGATGTTCGTTAGAAAGACGAGCTTGCGGGGCCGTCTTGAGCTGTACTATATTTACATTATGGCGGGAAGTCCCGCAGCAATGATAAGCAACCACGGTAAGCACTAACCCGAAAGCCGTAATCAGGAACTTTCGCTAAGCTCGCTGCCCTCTCTGGAGTCTGAGTGTAGCTACACCCAATTCTATCTGCGGATGTGAAGATTGATATTCTATAATGGAAGCAGCATAGATCGGGAGACAGTCTCTGCTATAGTTTTTATCATCGTGTCAATGCTTAAAATCCCATCCCCTATATTGAGGGATATAGGTAACCAGGGTGATTGAGCAACAGACAAAGGTATTGTCGCCGTGAGGTGCTTTTCCTGTGGAGCAGTGTCTTATTGTGAGCAGCATACGATTCCAACTGTACCACCAGATTGCAGACATAAAGTCTACTCCTACCTTGCCGTCCATCCTGCCGTCCCCGCATTTTATCGAAAGAGATAAGTTCAGCGGATCTTCGCTACTACCAGAATCTGTGCCACCCAAGGTTCCCTTCTTACAATACGACGCCACCATCATGAAGGCTGCATCAGGTCTCTCTCGATCAACAGCGGACTACTTGGTCAAACACCTCAAGTTACGGAAGGATACCAACGGTGACGATAATTATTGGGATGATATAAATCGAGGCAAAGAAATTCATGTTCCCTCCAGGAATTGGTACAGGGTACATTGGGAATTGAACTGTCTGAACAATAACATCTTTATCACCTAATACAAGACACTTTGGCATAACGGCCAAAACACTTCAACTAGAAAGAAACCCATTCCCTTCCCCTCGTGGTCAGCGACTCAGGGGTCATGTCACTTGATCCCGGTAATCAATCCTGATAAAAATGAAACCAAGAACAGTCTCACATGATGTGATCCATTATCTGCTCATGACACTTCAATGTTACGCATCACGTGAATCCCGTTATGCCTAGTGAGTTCGACGCTGTCATCAATCCATGCAAACTGCGCAGTGGTCTGCGTTCGTGTCACGTATGAATTTGCAGTTGAACTATCTGCTGGGGAATCGAGGCCATATCCACGCCTTCGGGGAACTAGTCCGTCGTCGTCTTGCTCATTACGAAAACGATGATATATAGTGGTCGACCAAGATCTAGGTGATTGCGTGTGAGTGGTGAGTAGGCTCCAAAAGCCTTGGCGGTGTGCACGTTGGGCCAAGAAGAACAGACTCGGAACTCTGACGCAGATAATGGTTATGGGGATCTCGGAGCCAAGCCAAAGGACTTCTGTAGAAACTATTTTTATATAAATTCAGGTAATTAACTTATTTGCCGGCGTTTTCAAGTGTGTCTGGGATCCTGTTCAAGTTAACCCCCAGCTTGGATGATGAAGACGAGCCATCTAATTGATACCACGACGACTCTGTGTAATTCAATTAACGTGAAATGTTCTTCAGAGTCCGTGCGATAGGGCAACTCACAGATAGTCACATACGAAAACTTCACTAACCTGAATTTTATGTATCGTCTTCATTCATACATCTATGGAATCGGGAGGGGCTTAATCAAAATGACAACATCAATCGTGGTCCTGAGCAGGACTCTGATAGGTCTAATGTGAAAACACATTGAAATCACGTGTATTACGCCAACTAAACTGGACCATCGTTCCAACGACGAGCTTCCCAAAGACCCAACTGATGATCAAAGACAGTGCGACTCATTGGACGGCAAGAAACTTTGTGGGAGGAGGTGAGGTCTAGTTTGAATGAGTTGATATCAAGGATATAATTAAGAGAATTGTTTAGTTTGACTTCATTGGACGGCAAGAAACTTTGTGGGAGGAGGTGAGGTCTAGTTTGAATGAGTTGATATCAAGGATACAATTAAGAGAATTGTTTAGTTTGACTTCGTGTAATGGGTATGGCGCCCCACTGTGACAATAGTTTGATATTCCGTGCTGATTCTAGTAAGAAAACCACCAACAAGATAACATCATTGACGATATTGGCTACATCGCTGCCCATCCAAAGCAAATTAAAGTCGAGGCATGTCCGTGGCAATGCGGACCACCAGGCTTTCGCAACGGTATTGCACAGGAATTCAACCTTGTAAAAGTCTCCGTACCGTCGATCCGCGTTAAATTTATAGAAGCAGAGCTTCTTGTCATTTTCATATTTATTAAACCTGTTAAGATTATGATAATAATAAAGATTTATCTCTTATATTGAATTTTAAATTAAAACAACCAACTTTTATATTTAATTATAGTTTAAAATTTTCTTTTCATCATCTTTTTTATACGGTAAGTTTTGGTGGAAAATTAACGATGTGCGGAGACTTATGCCGGTTCAGTGTATGAAACTCGGGTGAATTCATACAAGCGAAGCGATGTTCATATCATACACCAATCATAATGCGTGTTTGAACCAAGAATCGCTTAAAGAGAAGTGTGAGCATAGAAAAAAAGAGCCGAAACGTTGCCCACAGCAGTCCCTGTGTCGAAGATGTAATAGATGATTTAGAGCAACTCCAAAGATCTTTTGATGTTTCCTGGCGGCAATACTTAATATGAAGTCCCTAAGCCGCAATCAAACAGCGCAGACACATCCCGTATACGGCAATGTTGAGTGCCTGACGTCAGTCAGTGGGAGTTTCGAGATCCTGCGGAAAAGCAAACAACCAGTTCCGCCAGCTCCCATTTCGAAGATGAAGGCATGTGACTTATTCCGGCAGCGTTGACAGCGTAGTAGATCCGGCCAAATTTCTTGACCACAAAGTCCACAATGAACTGAACTGGCTTGTCGTCCTGGACGTTCATCTCGAAGATCGTGGTCGTGCTCCGGCCGCATATTTAGGCCGTTAGTATTGCCGATCGTCACATCTATGCCCATCAACAAGGGTCGCGGTGTCAAATTAACGGGAAGAGGGCATTCCAGTGTTAATTAGAGAAGCTGCTTGCAAAAGTAATTCTATATCGAGGTCTAGAGTGCGGTAATCGTAGGGAAGAAAAATTCTAAATAGCTCCCGACTTATCCAATGTTATAACCGTACAAAGAAGTATATATGGACCAAAGTATTACGAATATCAGATTTAGGAGGTTTGATTAATTATGCCATATTAGTCACATTATATAAATAGTTTTGGGCTGGATATAGGTTTTATGTGACGACATGTAGTTGGATGGGCCACGGGTTGACATTATGCCAGCACATGTGGCAACATGCAACCTACCTCTAGCATGCTATCAAATCTTCTTCACGACATATCACACTATAATACAGTCATATGAACATCTAGTTATTCCACATAAGTAGTGGCCTCGCGTCTAGCACTGTAGTGTACTAATGGTGTCAAACGTCTTGGCCCGAGAGAACCTTAGCGTAAACATTCGACCAAAGCAAAAAAGGCTATCGATTCAGCAGTATAAAAAGCAGACCGTATCTACCACCGCGTTGGTGGGTGGGTTTGGCAGGGTCCAATTGACGTTCCACAATTCCGTCGAGCCATTTTGGACCATCTTGAGCTCCTGCGCGACCTGCCACCAAGTAACCCCGGTAACAGCCAAAGAGAGCATAGCAAAAACAAAGCGAATAATGCGCCCGCCTCTATAGTATTCTAGCCCAAATTTCCGATTCAACCATGTCATACCCCTGTTGCTTCGGTACGGTGTGAAGACGTCTCTGAGCGTCGGAATCATCAAGGGGCCACCCAAGACTAGTACGAAAGTCAGAGCTATGCCCCCTGGCGTCATACTGGCCGTCAAGAGATGCAACCAAGTCTTGTGCGTTATCCTCCACGAGCCATCCGACCCCTTGAGAAATCGCAAGAACGTCCAAAGCCTCCAGCCGACCCACACTAGCAGCTGAATGGTCAAAGCAGAGAATCCTTCATAGACCCACCCGTTAGAAGTGTCAATGTCAGGCATAGCGCCACGGATGTCCGACCCGACATCATCCAAAGTTGCCGCCCCTGTGTCGTTCGGATCGTCCCACTCGTACGGCTGGATATGTATGATTAGCGAAGAAATGATAATGAGCAGCCCGCTGAAGGCGTAAAGACTGCCGATATAGTCAATCTGCAACGCCGAATTCTCCAGAACGAAAAGGCGCTTGTAATATGCCATGGATGCGAGGGTAATCTGATATAGGAGGAACAACATGAGTCCCAAGCGAGCCACCCAGGTTATCCGGTCTTGGTCTGCATCATCTGAAAATTTGACGGTACGTTTCAGACGATGGACCTCGACTGTGTTGATCCGGAGCATGCCAGTAGCTTTTTCTGTCTCCCCTGAGGCCAGAGCTACTGCAGGGTGGTGCCAGTTTCGGGAACGTGTGTGCATGCCAAGGACTGCGCAAATATAGAAGAACACGCCGTCGTTCGGGTTATAGATTTGTCTACGACCCCGATAAAGTGTACGCATGCATTTGTGTCGTTGGACACAAAGCACAGTGTTCATGAGAATATGGCAGAGTGTGATTTGAGGGAAGAATGTGTAAACAATGGGCAACCAGAGATTCTGACGATCCCAGGTTGAACGGTGTATAATTGAGCCGTAATGACAGTAGGCGATGAGGGCAAATAGTAGTGTTAAAATGCTGGAAGTCAGCGCGTCATTCCAGTCGCGATCTCTAGACATGTTTTTTGAGAGATACTCAGAAGTTCCTTGAGTAATTATTGATGCAATTCAGACTGGGTTTTTTATATCGGCACGAAAGTCAGCCTCACCAGGCACTGACGCAAATTGATAGTCAAAACTTATCGGCCGAAACTCAAATCAAAACTCTAATTTGCGGGGAACTGCGAGGGAGGATCACATACCAAGCATAGCCTCATACAGTAGGCTTTATAAATTAAGCTAGAAGCTGGCTATGCAAGATGAGTGTGAGAAATGCCTTGCACTAAAATTTAATCATGACACCATGACTTCGCTCATAGGGTGGCACTTTCAGTTGTAGGTAGATCGGGTGAGTCGGGAGTTCTTGAGCCACTTACGTACCTATATTCACCACTGCCATCATTCGTATTGAATAGGTACGGCCAGTAATGGGACCGTGCGAGACAGTATTTTTGCTGCCATGCTGCTTTCAACTACGTAGTTTAGCCGCATCAATCGGCCTGAACTCAATTGTGCACTAGTCGTTTCAGCTCGTTTTTAGTATCAAGCCTCACGAGTACGCAAGGCTTTCCCGTCCTTTCTCACAGTTACGTATAGAAATTTGTTGGGTGAGGAGAAGGAAAACACTGGCCAATGGGGGCAGGTATTGAATGCGCAGCCCCCTCCTCCAGAAATGTCAGAATGACGACGTACGGAAGTGTATAGTTGATTGGATGATGTATAATATGTTGCGGCTGAGAGGCCTATAGAAGCGTCTCCAGGTGACGCTGCGGCTGTACCTGTCCATCCTAGCTCGACATTTTCACCACCTGTTCATCTATCCCGACCAAACACCATCACAATTTCAC
The DNA here is from genome assembly GCA_039778275.1 of Seiridium unicorne. NCBI lineage: Eukaryota > Fungi > Ascomycota > Sordariomycetes > Amphisphaeriales > Sporocadaceae > Seiridium > Seiridium unicorne. The sequence goes on from JARVKF010000416.1 coordinate 188,719, forward strand.
TTTATCTGGGCATCTCACTTTGGCCATGTTGGGTGGTGTACTCAACTCCAAAGTCGTCCGTGAGAGTGTATAACAGGTCATAAATACTATCGGTCGGAATGCCGACTAACTCAGAGTTCTCGCCCAAGGACTTGGGAACAAGTTTAATGACAACATCGCAGACAGTGCCACAGACTTCTTGAAGCTCTTGGAAGAATTAGTCTTTCATGCCGGAGACCGGAAGGACTCTGTCAGTGGCCTTCTAACTACCGGAAGGTTATTGGCTTTCGGCACAATATTCCTCACCGTCATGACGGGAGTACGCCAATTGGCAAGACCATTCTTGAATCATGAAGCCCAAAAGCGTCTTGCCGATTAATATCAACGCCTTCGGTCACTATATCTAGCATATCGAAGACAGCCTTTAGGGCATGGAACAAGAATGGCATACCATGGTCAACTACAAGCACCAGTCGGAATTTGCCCAGCACGTTCATGACTCCATCTCGCTGACGATGTCGAGGCTGGCCGGCGCGAAGCATTGTATTCTCGTCTACAATAGCGGCACGTAACGGTACTGAGGCCTCCACCGTCTGACGAAACAAACGCCTTTGCCCGGCTTATACGGACTCTTTGACGATCTGAATATCATGCCTGTATACTTGATCTTCCTCCTCCGGTTCAGACTGGTTGGCGAGGACACAACCTTTCACGGTCTGATGCCGACCACTTCCCTCACTTTCTTCCCCAAATCTGCCAACTTCGCCGATCTAGTCGGTCCACTGGTTCTCGTGGGTGAGAAGAACAACGATACAGGACGGCATTATGTTCACAGCCCTTGTTTCTCAAAAGCTGAACGTACAGCTTACGATTCGCTTGCCCCGTCTTGCAAAAAATGGATTCAGGTGTCTGTCAAGGGCCAATCAGTGAATTAAGTAAGCAGGTCGATCTTGGCCGTCATCCTGAGGCAAGCGCCACACACTTGGAGTGTAGCCACTGCTAAGAAGTCAACAACATCGTGTTCGCCTTCTGGAAACGCAGCCTACACCTCGTAGGCAAAAGATTCAGGGAACACGGTATCAGTTTTTGCCGAGTGGACGGTAATGTCAAGCCATCCCAGCGGGGACAAGCATTCAACGAATTCCGCAGCGATTCTTCTGTACGAGTCCTTCTGGTGACCATCGGAACTTGGGTAGTAGGGTAAGGACTTGGAATTCTGATTTGACTTTCTGCGAGTCGCTTGCATATCAAATGGGCAATCTTGACAATCTCTGTCGCAAGCCGGGTCCGCATACTCAAGCCTCAATGAAACCCATTCGTGGAGGACCAGGCGATTGGTCGAGTATTCTGTCCAGGGCAGAGCAAAAAGGTGTGCGTCGTCCGGTATATAGTGGAGAAGACGGTCGAAATGGTAAGTTTGCAACCTTGTCGCATACATACATATATAATAATTGTCTTCCGACGGTCATGCCCCTCCAGCCTCATAGCATATAATCCTGCCCTATATTCAAAGTGCATCCCGCGTTGAAGGTCGGGTTTCATTCTTCAAAGCAGCCGCATGAGAGCCAGAGAAGAAATGTTCGCCGTCGCGCCCTCGGCGAGATCATTGGTTTGAATGCTTTGAATCATATTGTTGACTAGAATACATCGAAATCATATTACACCCAGCATCAAGACCGACTCCGGCTTAACTCGCTCTGGGCCGTAGCTGTTGGGCCTCCTTTGACTCTCTCGCCGCCCGTGATCTTCTTCTCAGCCTCAGTGATGTCATGCAAGTTACTGGGGTTGATAGGCTCGTTGGCATGCTTCTGTGCCTGCGCCGTCGGTCCACCCTTGGCTGGCTCGTCACTACCCGTTAACCTCTTCTCCGCATCCGTTATGGCCGAGATAGTGGCCGAGTCTAACACCCCCGAGTTCTGCTCTGCGCCTGTCGCCGCCTATTTGAGAGTCAGCAAGTAATTCTTCCTCGGCAGTCAATGAAAGCGGGAGAGAGCAGGGTGCCTTACAACATCGGCAATTTTCTGCACATAAGCCGCAGGGCCTCCAGCAATGGGGCCGTTGAGGCCGGTGATGAGCTGCTCGCCCTGCATGATATCTGAAATGACGGCGGAAGTCAAGGGCTGGCCCGCGTGTCGCTGTGCTTGAGCGGTAGGGCCATCGGGGACGGGTCCGTCTGCATTGGTGATGAGCTTTTCGCGCTCCGTGATGGCCGAGATGGTGTTCGGATTCAAGTTGGCAGCGGCTGATCGTGCAGCGGACGTGTGAAAGCAAGACGAGAGTCTCGTGGCCCGAGTGGCGATGCGCGGTGCGCACGTCGGTTGCGCAAGACGCAGGGACCTTGATATGAGAACGCGAGACATGGTGATTTGTCGCTGAAGGGTGTAAAGGGGAAGTTTCCAATTGCAGATACTGAGAAATTGAACTACAGACTAAAAATAGGATAATCTATGGGCATATTCAATTGTACTTATACAGCAAGTGAGAGATTTCTATTTGATTAGCATGAAATGCCGATCAATGATGCAGTACATGGATGTACTGCATCATAGATACGCCATCGCCAAATTGTGGGAACCCGCTGCTGGCGGTACCTGCATTAGTGGACCGCCGCACCTAGAACGTGCCGTCAATGTTGATTTAGAGCAGTATTCTTTTTTGTCCTCTCTTTCCTCCTCCTTTTTTACTCTACTATTTACTGCTGACTCATATGGTGCGCAGATGCTGCTGCGATTGAAAGTGCCCTGAATCAATCCTAGCCAGGGTATCACCTCGAATGTATTTCCTTCTATGTGTCGCAGACGTCGCAAACTCTCTTAACCCAAAATTCAAAAGATCCAATATCGAACTGCTCTAATCATTCTTCGACCATATCCGTTTCTTTTAGTGTCCCCAAATGGGATCGTACGCTTTGTGCAATCGGATACATAGTCATCAAAGTGTGATGGGATGCGGGTACCCCGGGCTTCTCGGGGCTGCAATAAGGTTGGTGAAATGGTTTGCCACTTCAATCTCTAGGTCGAGTATATAGAACAGAACATTTTCCACCGATCCGAGTAGGTCAAGATCCGTATGGCTGTGCGATACAAGATTCCCCGGTCTGTGTCGGATCGTGAGGCATCTCCCACGAACACGCTCTCTCGCTCCTGGACGAGCTGCGGCTTGGCGTGCTGTGGGCACTCTGGACCATCCGCACTGCTCTCTTCCGTGCGGCCTGGAAAGTACATTTAGCCCCCACGAGATAAGTGATGTTGGTGTGATGAAAATGGCGAATCCGGGAAACAATATTGTTGGCTGAAAATACGTGGTCAATCAAGAGAGTGAAGTACAGCCGAAGACATGCTTGTTTTAATCCAGTGATGATGACGTTCCGGAGGAGCAGAGACTGAGCGACTTGATAACACCGCTTTGAAACAAACATGACCAGGACAAAGCTGAGAGATGTAACGAGGACTCGTCGTCAACGCCGGAAGATCTAGTTAGTAACAAATCGAAAACAAGATGGTTGAACATGCCAAAAGTAGTTCGAGCGGGAGTGGTATCAGGAGGGAATCCATGTTTGACGATGACTGATTGGGTCAGCAGACTGAAGAGCGACGTCGGGGTAATTATATGAATATAAGCTATGCTAGGTCGGTTAATACTGTAACAAGAGGCTGTCGGACCTCTCTAGGTATACACGGCTGACGGACAGCGTTCCATATCAGTTAAATATTTCTAAGGCCTACTCCCATCATACTGGGTCTGCCGGGTGCCTGGTCACTGTTACCTAGTGTGGTCATCATTACTAATAGACGCACATATAGCCTCTTTGATTCGTACGTTCTCAGCTAGTTAAGCCTAATAGGCCTCGGAGGCTAGAGGCAGTACAACATTTCCTACTTCTTCTCCACGTTTCGTATACGTCTCTCGAAGAATTCGACAGTTCTTGTGCACATCATCATGAAACAAAAAAAAAAAAGGAATTCTAGTCACGAGAAGCCATGCGAGCTCCCCATACTCCGCCGCCCGCTGGGCTATCAGTTCTACTGTAGGGCTACCTTTCAGCGCATCAGCTCTTGTGGCTGTTGTTGCTGGCTGCCTGAGCATCATCAAACCATTCTAGGGCAGGATCAAACTTACGCGGCTAGCTCCCTTAGTGCATCGTGAAATCAGAAGACTCGAGTTATGCAGCACTGCATGGTGTGACCCTGGTAACTACCTAAGCTGTGTTGCAATAGTGTACAGAGATTCAGACTTTAAAGTAGACATGAGTTGCCATGCATAGTAGCATCATTCTCAAATGAATCTGTACCTTCTTCAGAGGTCGGAGTAACAGTAACAAGGCGAATAGCCAGTTCAACGCTGCCCTCATCAGGTCCAGTTCAAGTCTTGTCGCCCAACCCTGAATTGTGATCGTTATCAGCGCAATCCGACCATACATTGCAGTAGACAAAGTTCTCGTCCTCGAAGCAGAATAGAACTCGGACGAAGTGTCGTTTGTTCCAAGCCTTCGAATCAAAAAAGCGGAGAAAGTTCAAAGACTATGACACTTCCAAATGAAAGCGATGCCCAGGTCTTCGAAGGTACTTCTAAGTGCAGGTACACCTGCTGCTGATCTGAGATGTCCACCGCACTCATACTTTGGGTAAGCCTTCAGCGTAACCCGTCTTACATTAGGGAAGACCCCATGACGGCAGTTTTCGAAGAACCCAAGCAGAAATTTCTTCACCCAATTGTCGTAGAACTCGACCACGTCCAGCACACCACCCGTCATCAGATTATGTTCACTCCAGTGCCACCTCTCGATGAACTCAACTACTTCCAATGACTTGGGCAGAAGGTTTGCCAAATTTGGTGGATTTGAAGTGTTCGTGAGTCGAATTCCAGTGCCGGAAAGTAATGCAATGTCAATCGTCAAGACCTTGAGCTTGTAAAAGACCGATAGGCATGAAATCAAGTTGTGTGTTGATCCAGGCTCAATGTCGTTGTCCAAGTCTAGGTGCCGTTCCAAGTGCAATGACTGCAACTTCGTAGACCCTTCCAGCAATGCAGTGTTGAGGGTAACATACTCGTTATTGAGAGTAGACCCATATTCATCCTCGCACAGTTCATCGCCAAATGTGTAAGTCAAGTGATTTAGATTAGGGCTTTGCTTGAGCAGACGACGGATCCAGAACGGGTTTGTCTGTGATTGAAGAAGCCGGAGATCCTCCACGCGGCTTAGGTGACAAGCCGAAAATCGAGCCTCGGCATGAGTATCGTTGAGTACTCCCGGACCGAGGCGTGCGCGAACGCTGCGATACAAATCGCTCCAGTTGCCTTGGTCGCCGCAGAGATCAATTCTAGTCGCACGTGGGTTGAGAAATATAAAAGTTGCTTCCACTGCTTCTGATGTTTCAGGCGTCCACAGAGAGCGCCACAGTGGAAGTTGCAGGCGAATGATGTTCCAAGTATCGTGCACTGACAATTCTTCGACCAGTTTGTATGTTAGAGCGCCATGCTTGATCTCGTTATAATCTATATCCGGAGTCCCAGGTAGTCGGAGAAGAATGTCTTTGCCAGAAGTCATATGCTTCAAGCACATCCTGATGATTCGACACATAAACCCAGCTGCACACCCCCCTTGTACGTGCCTGGTGAACAGTCTCATTTGATTCAACTTCTGACGAGCATCTGGACCGGCGCGTAGGACAGTTTCCATCATAGTAATCCATTGTCCAAAGACTAGGCAATCGGCATGTATGGGAATCAGACAGGCGAAGTTCCGAATTGCTGGTCCCATACCGTTTGACAGTAGTGCGAGAAGCAGTGCGACGGCTTGTGTGGGTTTGTACATGATGACGGTGTGGTACAAGAGTGGTCGCGCGATCTCCTGGCAGCGCTTCGATGTCTGGCAAAGCTTGCGCAGGGCTCGATAGGTCCGTCTATCATAGCTGTAGTTCGGATGCATCCGGCGATAGTCGGTAGGCGGCGGATCTGGGACAAAGTAGGAGAAACACGCGGCCAAAACCTCCGCAGGAAGAGAGAGTAGTAAGCGACCCATGACTGCGTTGCAAGTCGTCCCTGAGGACAAGTGATGAGAAACAGTCGAAATTCTGTCCTCTCTGATTAGTTACTCAGAAGAGTCGCGGTTGGCGAGAAGGGTGAGGCAAAGGCAGTATGCTGGATCCAAGAATGTTTGATTGGGTTGGGTCATGGATTTCTGAGCTCCGAAAAATTTCAAGCTCAAGAAATTGAATTTTGTTGAAGTGGTGGATGTGGGTGAAGAGGTGTGTGAAGGAGAAGGGTGCAAATCTGTGTGGATGAGAAAGAAGTGACCGGCCAACGCGGGAACACCACTGAAAAGAAATTCTGGACAAACACACATACCAATCAGCTTCGGAAAATAGTTCAGGAAGAAGCGTGATCTTCAGCTGCGAAGAGGATGGAGGCCGTAGGCGAAGCTGAGATGGCTTCCTGCTCGTTTCGACTCTCAGTCTGCAGGGGAAGGCACGGTGGCCAGTTGGGATTCAATGAAGGGTGACTTCGATGGTTGACAACGCCAGGGAAAGAAATCTGGAGTTGATGGGAAGGTCTTTGTGGTTATGAACAGACCCGAGAGAAAATTTGTTGTAATAAGGCAATTTTCTAGATATGCTCGTGTGCTTTGCAAGTAGATCCAAACGGTGGGTAGTCACGAGTGGTTGGTTGGTTAGGAGGATCGAAGCTCAAAAGGATTATTCCGTTCGAAGAGTTGGATAAAGCTTGCGTGAGACTGAACATTACAATGGACTTGGTCGGTAAGAAACCACTATCGACACGCAGCTGTTTCCCGGTACCGCATGCATTGAGGGTGTGCCTCTAATTCAAACACGTATATTTACAAGATGTTCTATACTTGAGTCCGGATAACAGCCCTGCCACCACGCACATCCGGAACCCAGTCAACAAAGCCACTCCTCTCCGCTGTGTGCCAAAAACGATGCCCTAACCAGCTGCCCTCGCCATGCTGCTCAGCATACCTCTTCACGGTATCCTCGACCAGGGTCTGAGCATCTTCCTGTCTGCCAACTAGGAGCAGCGAGCGGAGGAGCTCATACTGGGCATCCAGATTAACAAGTAGTCCGGCGGAACTGAGCTTGCGGTAGATGCTGAACGCAGTCTCCGCGTCGCCTGCGGAAGCATATCCTTTGATGACACGGTCATAGAAAATACGATCCATATCATCATAATCGAGAAGACGGCGCCGTTGAATAAGCTCGTTGACGGTCTCGAGGTCCGGTGGGTCGCGCGAGAAGTAATGCTCTACCAGTGTCGTGTAGATGTGTGGAGAGAGCTCAAGACCTTGTTTCCACAGATGTTCCAACACGGCCTTGACGGATTCTTGGGCTCGATCGCCAGAACGGAGAAGCAAATAGATCATTTTACCATATGTTTGGTGGTTAGCCTCGAGACCTGCCTTTTTCATATCACTGAACACTGATGCAACAATCTCAACTTGTTTCTGCGGGTCCCAGGCGTCGAGTCTGGTGAGCGTTCCCTCAAGTATGACAGTGAACGTTGCTGCATCAGCAGGAACGTCTAAAGCCTCCATGTACTTGAAAATACCCTCCACCTCTTTGTCGCGGCCGTCTAGGATCAGTGGCCGCAACAGGAGGTTAAAAGTGTAGATATCGGGAGTGATATTCTGTTCCTTTGCCCACGCCAGCAGTCGCTGGACGGCAGTGTGGTTGTTGAGACGAATCAGGCCTGATAAAGCAGCATTGATAGGCTCTATGGTGGGTTGGACAGCATGGCGCTTCTGTCCCTTCCCAGACTGATACCAGAGCACGGCCATCTCTTCCAGGGCTGCAATAGCAGCCGATGGATCGTTACACTCCATCAATCCAGCAATGCGCGTGGTCCAAATCGGCATGTCTAGTTGCGCCCCGGAACTGACCAGCCGCTGCCAGACAGTCTTCAGCCCCTTCAGGTTTTGTGCCTTCTTGCATCCATCGAGCATGACATTCCAAGTCTTGAGCGTCGGCTTGAGACCCACCTTGGGCAAAGTGTTCCAGACCTCAATGGCTTTGTCAGGCTTATTCAAAGCCATGTAAGTATTGATGAAGGAGTCAAAAAGGTGTGGGTTCTGCTGGAGTTTAGTGGCCTTTGCAGTCTTGTCGGGTTGAGATCCAGCAAACTCGTGCCAGAGACGGTCGACTTCATTCCAATTTCGAGTGCCATAAGCTTGGCTAAGCTTTTTCTCCAAATAGGATGTACCATTAGGACCTCTTGCGGTCCTCAACGTTCCGGAAGTACCCTGCCAATCACTGGATTGGCCTATCGTTGGATTAGCACCACTGAGGTGCTCCTCAATCTTTGGCCATTGTCCCATGACGTACTTCCCAATCGGCGGAAAAGTGATTGTGATTGCCTTTCGGAGCGCTTTCTCGTTCACCCCCGTGAAATTCATCAGATGGGCCACCTTTGTAATGAATCGCGAGGCACTTCGCCGAGAGCTTGTGTTGCTCCTAGAACCATCAATGAGAAGCGTGAGGGTTGCAATCGCTAGGACAGCAAGCCTATCTCCTAGTTGATTTGGGGCGTATTGTGGAAATAGGCTGCTAAGAGCCAACGAGAAGTTGTTCGACTTGGCATATTTGTTGATCGCGAACTTGTCAAGCCTCGGGAACCAAAAGCCGTCAAGTATCTCATTGCTCTCATGCCTAGATTCAGCAACTCTAGACCTGGGGAGCGACAAGATTTTCCATGACTCGACCAAATCGAGGATAATTCTGTTCTTGGTCGCCAAATGGTCTTCAAAAGCTTCGATCGATGGATAATCATCTGCAGAGGTCTTCAATTCACACAGATACCGAACTAGCTCCCCAGTGAGGGTCAGCCACTCCGCTGGGTTGAGATCCCCCAGATCAGCATTGACGCGGAAGATGTCGGCCACGGAGGGTAAGTCTGGGTTCAACATGTCGTTCTTCTTGGCTAGAATGACCTTGTGCATGAGACTGGATACCACAGTGTAAAATACCTTCGGTATGGTTACGCCCTTTTGCTTGATGCTGGGATACAGCACTGTACGTAGAAACTTGAAAGACTCCGGGATCGCCACCTCTGCATCCAGCATATCTTGCAACTTCCCGATGTCCTGGACCAATTTGATATTCGCAGAATTCGCGTTGACAGCATCGGTAGCGGTTGTATTGATGTCCGGTCGGTCAACGATTTGGTGGAATAGGTCGGCCATGTCGGCATCCCCGGTCGCACCGCCATTCCGCCGTCTAGGCTTCAGGGTCGCCCGTGTTTTCTGTCGCTTCTCTTCTGTCACCACTCGTCGGTTGTTGGGCTCCTTCACTCGTCCATCTTCTCTGTTCGGGGTGTTCGCAGCGGTCGTCGTGTCCTGTATCGATGGTGATCCCCCGGCGCGGATATCACCCGTACCGGCCGCCGCGCTGGACCACAACGATGATTGTGCGCGCCATTGCGACGCTTGTAAGGCCGCCTTTGTCGCGAGCCTATGACGACATATGAGGCAGATGGTGCGAGGTGCCTTCATAACATCTGGTGGGTTGAGAGGAGCCGAAGTGAGGAGCGTCGTCGTGTTCCTTGAGTAGTATCTACCCTGACCAAAAAAAAGTTGCTGCGCTCCGACTTTCCCAACTGAGCTCGAGCGGAGTTTAGCGCTGCCGCTGCAGATATGGGTGGGCACGCTCGAGCTCCAAATCCCCCAGCAGGGGGTCTGAGCGGAAAACTGCACACTTCTTTGAGCCGCAATAAGTTTGTAGGTATATAACTCAGTAACGTAGCAAAATTAAAATCTTTCAAAAGTACCAGCCTATGGGACATAGAGTAATTAACTTATTTACCAAGTTTGAGAATTTTGCGGTTTTTTCTCGATTTCTTTTATAGATATTCGTTGAATTTTTGACGAAATATGTGGGGCAGTGTGCAGTTTCCCGCTCAGACCTCCTGCCAGCTACATTGTATCACTTATCGGCTAGGTTTAGCTTATGACCTGACCGACGTCACCCCGGTTGTTCTCATGATGGTCGAAGGTTGATGGCTGCATGCATCTCAGTCCAAAAACAAAAACGCCGGCCGGCCCGCAATCCACCCTGTTCTCCCACGCAAGCAAGTTCCATTGCCTCTTCTTTGGCATTCGTGGCATCGAGACTTTGTTCATGATTGTTTCACCGTATATCCTTGCTAGTCCTCCGATCTTCAGCCATGACGACTCTCACCCCCCGCGCTCCGTATACGGAGGATGAATTGAAACATCTTTATCCGTCCGACCTCAAGCTTCAATTTGTTCAGATTCTTCTCCGACATGGCGAGCGGTCCCCAGTATCGGCTCGCTTTACGAATGCCGGACTGCCAGCATTCTGGCCCTACTGTAATGCGGTCCGACACATGCGAAACGCCGTTCTCGACGGATCATTCTCGGCACCCCAGTTCACAACATTGGAATGGAAGCGCCGTCTCGAAGCATTCGGAGAGAATGACGAGCCAGTAATAGCATCTGGTCCCCGCGGAGAGCTGGATGCTATCTGCGACATGGGCATGCTTACGGACAAGGGGAGGGAGACCACGTTCAACCTGGGAGTCAGGTTACGGAAGCTCTACGTTGACCAACTGGGCTTCCTTCCGTCGACGATCAACGATGCCGACGGCCTGTACCTTCGAGCCACGCCGATACCGAGAGCTCTAGAGTCTCTACAAGAGACCTTCCTCGGGCTGTATCCTGCTGCGACTCGCGCGCCAAACTTTCCACCCCCGACGATACTGACCAGATCTATTGGGGACGAGACACTTTTCCCCAACGACAGCAACTGTCGCCGATTTGCTGCTTTGTCCAGGGCTTTTGCACAACGAGCTGCCGACCGATGGAACACTACAGATGATATGAAATACCTGAATAAGATGTACGGCAAGTGGATGCCCGAAGAAAGCCCACGGGTTGCCGTGGATGGAAAGCCAAGACTCAGTGGTATAATGGACACGGTCAACAGCACGTTGGCTCACGGTCCTGAAACACGATTACCCAAGGAATTTTACGACAAGAAAGCTCGGCAAATAATTGAGAAGATTGGCGTGGAAGAATGGTTTGCAGGGTACAAGGAAAGTCAAGAATATCGCATGCTAGGAATTGGAGGACTAATGGGCGACGTTGTTTCGAGGATGGTTGGATCTGCCGAACGAAGCACGGCCGACGGAGAATACGAAGTTGCGAGGAACTTGAACGAAGATGACATGAAGTCTGGAAAGGGAGCAACACCAATTCGCTTTGGGTTGAGTGGCTGCCACGACACGACATTGGCTGCTGTATTGGCAAGTATGGGTGCGTTTGAAGGCGACAAGTGGCCACCGTACACGAGCCATGTTGCCATCGAGATGTTCCGAAAGGCAGATCAGTCTCCCCCTGCTACGACGACATCGACAGTTCCGCCTGTCGAGAGCCCCTCTACCCAAAAGAAGTCAAGCTGGTTCAGTAGTCTAACTTCAATCTTTGGCGGGGCCGGCTCTTCGTCCATTGCAAAGCCAGGTCTACCGCCCCCAGGCATCGGTCGAAAGAGGACAGGAGAACTTAGTGCGAGCGAGAAAGCCAAACTGGATGGTTACTATGTGCGCCTCCGGTACAATGACGACATCATGAAAATTCCTGGCTGCAAGCCGGCAGGGAAGCATCTTGATGGCGATGACAGTTTTTGCACTTTAGTAGGGCTTCTCCTTCGTTTGCCCGCACTCACCCTCAAAGGCTAACATATTTTACAGGAAGCATTCAAGTCTATCGTCGATAAATTCGTGCCTCAAGACTGGAGAGGTCAATGTCGAGCTAATGCCAATGCACCTGCGTTTCCTGCTCAGCCTGAGCCTTCGGGTATTTGAGCATACAGTAAGTCGGAGTCAAATATGGTGTATTGATTGCGTAGGAAATATAGATATTATACAACATACTACAATACGTATAAAACGGATTTCGGTAATACGGCGATCATTGCGGCATTTCTACATAGGAAAGGCATTATATATTGGTCCATTGACCAGGAGGCTTAACAGCATCCCGTTTGGTGGTTTTGCAATCATGAGACATCTTGAACGAGATGAGTCTTACTCAACACTTCATTTTATCAATCTACTGAATCGATATACCTATGATACCTAGCCTGGTTCGGCAAGAACTGGCTAAGTGATCTACTGTATGTATCATATTACGAAGCTATAAAACGTATATCGCAGCATTTACCCTCTTGTGGAAACGAAATTCAAGTTCGTTACCGGGAAGTCCTTGGTCTTCCCGCCGGCTTGAGCCAATCTCATTCCGCAGATTAGCACATGCGCCACCTAGATATAATAGTTTGAGCCCGTCAGCATGGCGCTTCGGATCTTATCTTTCGATCCTATCTTAAGAACAAGAAGGTTTTACTTCTTGGCATATCGCTCTCTTCGTTACCTGTGAAGCAAGACAACCCCCTCAAGCTTACGTGGGCTAATTCTGCCACAAGCCTGAGGTTTCAATTCGTTACCAGGGTGCACTTCCACAGCGTTTTGGCAGGTATCAACGAGCACGGCAAAGCCAACTTACCAGAACGCCGGGTATTGCATCGTCGCACAAATGAAATGAATGCATTAGAGCTGCAGTCACACATGCAGACTAGCGGCAGAAAGAGCAATTACATAGCTATGTAGATAGCGCTACGGAAACCCAGCGCTCACGCTTGTGGTTGCTCGTCTGGAGATGGGCTCGTGCTGGCGTCTCCTGTGGAGGAAGCATACGTGAGTGCCGGTAACCGGACACATTTAATAATTTGGAGGGGTCAAAAGAAAGAAAAAAAAAAGTCAACATACCGGTATTACCGTACCTTCAATCGCCATCTCTGATTCCAGGTTAGTCTTTTGAACAAAGTACTTTTGAAATCCCGAAAGTCATTCGTCGCCTTGCTTTTTTGCATGGTCGGCAAAAAGAAGAAAAAAAGGTCGTCATCGTTACCAATGCAGAAAGTTGCATCCACTGCCAAATGCGTGAAGATAAAAAAAGAAGCACTCGTGGACCCAAGGCGCCAAAAATGCGCCGCCAGCCGGTGCATTACGCACGTCTGTCGGGTACCTTACATATGGACCGTAGTGACTTTTTCTTCCCACGCTACAATGTATGGCGCAAGGGTCGTGTGGGGACTGAGTATTCATCTGGATAAAAGGGGTCGACGGGGGTCTGCATGTGGAGATGTTACATTGGCCCTCGGCTTGGCCAGCACTTGCAAAGTGGTTGTAGACGATCAATTCGTTCTGATGGAACGCTTTCCTGGTCATCATGGAAGAATCATTTGTGAGATACCTGAATGCATGAAGGGGGAGAGGGGGTTTGAATGATAAGCATCGAGGCTAGCAGAAGATCTGCTCAAAACATTGAAGTTTAACATGATGAAATTGCCCTGAACGTTGGCGAAGTGCTAACGGGTGAGAGGAGCTTATGCATTGCAAGTCATCCAACGCTTGCAGTGGCCCAGTCCGTCAACGTCGAGCGATGAAGGCTGGATGCTTTGCGTCTTTACGATCGAAGCCAATGTTTGCTCATGCAGCCTCGAGGGCATGGCATGGCTTTCAGGAAACACAGTGCCCACGGTGCCAGCCCGGGAGCTATGGTACCCAAGGTACATAATGTAGCGACTCGGCCGTTCGACACGGATCCCGAGCGCTGCCACGAGAATAGAAAGACCCCACCATCTCGACACCAAGCCCTGTGCAGATGTGCGTGGCGAGTTGCAGATAACCAGACGAGACCGGGCTGTGAAGGCGAGTGACAGCTGCACACGGACTCATGCGAGGAAAGAAGCGCAGAAGAAACACAGGACGGTTATTTGGAGACCTGACGAACCAAGGGAGGCCGCATAGACGGTGGACCCAGACTCCCAGATCTCGAGGATACAACCCCGCGAAAGGGGTTCACGTTAGCAGTTAGAGAAAGACGACTGCGCCCTGCTGTTGGGTTTGAGAATGATTGAAGCGACGACAATGCCCTTTGTCTCTCGAGCGCCGCTCGTGCACTCAATTGCTCGAACAAATACGACATGACTCAATGTAACATTCGGCTGCTCAAAAGGTCAAGGGCTTTACGGTGGACGAGCAAGCTTATTCCAAGCGCAAATCTACATGTGCAGCAAATGTTTCATCGGAGCCATCGCTCTCAATGTTTGGTAACAGCGGAGACCCCTGCGGATGACACTTGCGATGGTGTTACAGGACCTCCTAAGCGTGGTGGTGACACCCTCTTTGCACTGATTGGGGGAAACGTCAACTGCAGCTCATGGGGTGGGTGGCCAGACCTTAGGCGGTCTGCTATGTATGTTCTGGCCGGCTGACATGTGGCAATCTTAGCAGTCCGTGACCTGGTGACCTGGGCACGGATTGGACTGTTCCCGCCGTAACCAGAGCTGGCCATCGGCAGGGATGTGTAGTAGAAGAGGTAGTTGGAGAGTATGCAGATGGTATTCTCGCTTCGAGGAAACCCTATGGTAGTGTATGATCGTATTCTTTGAATTGGACAGAAGCGAGGTGCGTACATTGTACAGTAGCTATCTGATGTAGGGGCCGTATCAAGTACCTCCATAGCGCCAGGACGCACAATCGATTGCATGACTACAGCGGGCTCTCGCGCTGCAATGGGCTCCTATTTGTTTCTGCACTAACTTAGCAGGCCCAGATAAATGGGCCTTGTGGGATACCCTGGACAGATCTGGGCTCAGCGTTGTGAATCTCCGGGAGCTGCAAGTTGTTACATGTGTTCAAGATAGAGCTCTAGACAGTCTCACCAGCAAGGAGGGCGTTTGCACGCAATATGAGGCTCGAAGACGAGCAGACATTGGCATCAGAGACGGTCTTGACTCGCGATTGCAGCAGTCCCCCGGTGGGGTGGGTGGGAGGCGTCCTGTCAGGACGTTGTTTCCAACATTGAACGCACAGGTCACACCTGGCCCATAGATGAATCAATTGAGTTGAGCAGCGCGGATCGCCCTGTCCACAACCGTTCGAAAGTCGCGTGATAAATGCCACCGCGCGGCTGCAGGTACCCCAGCGGCATTGGCAGTGAGATGAGATACTCGTTCAGGTCCCCTGCCGCTACCGAAAATGGGGATCCCTGACTGAACTCATTAAACTTAGCGCAGCCAATTCGGGCAGTCTACGCCTAACCCCCGGTCTGCTCGCCAAATCGCCCTTTCCCGAACCGGGCTGGCCTCACCCTCAGGGCCCTGCTCTCGCTTTCCTCTGCTCCTGACGGCCAGCGCTGGGCCTGACCTCCGTCTGGCTGGCTCCTAATTTGATTCACCACCCATCTCCATCTTCCTTTCTTCCTCCTCTCCGTCTCCTCACTCCTGACCTGCCCTCTCAACCCCCCTCTGGTCATCCGATCCTTTTTCTCCTCGACCGAGTATCCGCTTTTGGATCTTCTCCCTCTTCATTTTACCGACGCTCGTTCACTATATTTTCGTAATATTCTTACATACAGCTTGCAGCTTACTCATCTCGCCCGTCTACCTGCGAGTACCGCTCCGACAGGACCTCACAGGGCTGCAGGGAGCTCCTCAAGAAGATATCATTGACCCGATACTCGACTTTCTGTGTGCAGCTGCCGGAAACACAAGGGCGCCTTGTTGTCTGTCTATCTTCTCGACCTTCGTTTAAGGCACTTTCTCCACGCGCTCGCTTTCTTTGGGGGGAAAACCATAGTCGCCCATCTTTGTTCGACGTTGCCCGATTTGACCACCACGTCCAAGTACTACACTCGGTCAAAGGATCTCGAGCCTCTGCTATTGTAGCCGACATCTCGTTCTCTCTTCCGAGCCCAACCCTTGACCAGTTCCGGGCAATTGCAGCATTTCAGCACGCACCATCTTCGTTCGGCATCTTAGCGGAGCGGACCTGTCCAGCATCGTCACGCTCCCCGGCACGTAATTCCAGCCATTTCACCACCAAGGACACCGACCTGTTGCACATAGTCCATCCTGGTGCTCCTTACTGATACCGATTTCAGTATTTCTTTCGCAACTTGAGATACCCGCTTTGCTCGAGTTTGACCATTATCTGGACAGATTCGAGCTTCGACCATTTTGTCCATTAGCCCAAACAGCTGTTATAATATTCCGCCATTGCTTAACTACCTTTCCCGGTTTGCGCAATCCAGTTAGGTCGCCAGCTTCTACATTTGCCCATACGTGCCTTGTTCCAGGCACGCTTAATCATTCAAAACGGCGGTTCTATCACACGTTTCGAGGGACAGCCTTGTCCCCCCTCATCTACTCGGGATGCAGGACCTCTCAGTCTCTGGTGTTCCCACCGGCCCATCCCACGGATCTGCCAACCGGTTCGGTCATGCCTCGAAGCCCTCCAACAGCGACACCGGCTTCTCTCATGGTGCCTTCACCTCCAACGTCTCTGGCTTCGCCGACAGGCATCCCCGACGCGGTAACATTCCTTCCATTAACACCCAGCCGATGAACCAGCAGCCTGCCGCTCCTACCAACCCTCAGGACATGACTACCCCCGGCACCGGCTTCGATATGCAGTTCACTCCTCTCCTGCCTTCTCAGCTACTTCTCGGCAGCCCATTCCAGCCTGGCACTCCCGCTTTTGCCAACAACCAGTTCCAGAACATCAATGGATTCCAGCAGGGCCAGCAGCACGCCGGCCAGCAGCAGCAAAATGGCATGGGCAGCCCTGTCCAGCAGCACATGTCTCCTCAACAGTACCAGTCCATTGTCTCTCCTTCGACCTACGGCGCTCCTCAGTTCTTCGCTCCCCAGTCGCCCACTGGTGGCTTCACCAACATGGGCGGCCAGATGCAGATGCAGCCGACCTCGCCCGTCCAGATGAGCCCTACCGCCATGGTCACCGGTACCAGCAGAACCGTGTACCTTGGCAACATTCCTCCGGACACGACCGCCGAGGAGATTCTTGGCCATGTTCGTAGCGGCCAGATCGAGTCTGTCCGTCTTCTTCCCGACAAGAACTGCGCTTTCATTTCTTTCCTCGATGCCAACGCTGCCACCCACTTCCACTCTGATGCCATCTTGAAAAAGCTCTGCATCAAGGGACAGGATATCAAGATCGGCTGGGGCAAGCCTTCCCAGGTCCCGACCTCGGTCGCCCTCGCTGTTCAGCAATCCGGTGCCTCCCGAAACGTCTACTTGGGCAACCTACCCGAGGAAATCACTGACGAGGAGCTGCGTGAAGATCTCGGAAAGTTTGGCGCCATCGATACGATCAAGATTGTCAAGGAGAAGAACATTGCCTTCATTCACTTCCTATCGGTTGCCAACGCCATGAAGGCCGTTCAGCAACTGCCACAGGAACCTAAGTGGCAGTCTCCCCGCCGAGTCTACTACGGCAAAGACCGATGTGCCTATGTCTCCAAGACCCAGCAACAGAACGCTGCGCAGTATCTCGGCATCAACCCCGGATATGCTCACATGCTTACTGGTGCTGACCGTGAAGTCATTTCCAGCGCTCTTGCTCAGCAATCGGTCGCAGCTGCAGCCGTTGCCACTACCGCTGGTGGTATCAACAACCTCGGTAACCGTACGATCTACCTTGGCAACATTCATCCGGAGACCACCATTGAAGAGATCTGCAATGTCGTGCGAGGTGGTCTCCTTCACCACATCCGGTATATCCCCGACAAGCATATCTGCTTCGTCACTTTCATTGACCCAACTGCCGCCGCTTCGTTCTATGCTTTGAGCAACATTCAGGGGCTGATGATTCACAACCGTCGCTTGAAGATCGGCTGGGGCAAGCACTCCGGCCCGCTCCCTCCGGCTATCGCCTTGGCCGTCAGTGGCGGAGCTTCGCGCAATGTTTACATTGGTAACCTGGATGACAGCTGGACGGAGGAGCGCCTGAGGCAAGATTTCTCCGAGTTTGGTGAAATCGAATTGGTTAATACCCTGCGTGAGAAGAGCTGCGCCTTTGTTAACTTCACCAACATTGCCAACGCTATCAAGGCTATCGAAGCCATCCGGAGCAAGGAGGAGTATAGGAAATTCAAGGTAAACTTCGGTAAGGATCGTTGCGGAAACCAGCCCAGACAGCTCCAGCAGAACCAGAATCAAAACCAGAGCCAGTCGCCCCGTGATGGTGCCTCGCCTCCACCAAATGGCAGTGCCAACGGTGTTTCTCCCACCGGTGCTACCTCTCCTCAGTCCGCTGGCAGCCCTACAAACATGTTTGGCAACGGAAACAACCCCTTGACGATGTACTTGAGCCAAGTCTCTCAGCAGGCTCAGCACCAACAGCATCAACAGCACAACCTGTTGGCAAACCAGCAAGCTGCTCTCTTCGGCACTGCTCAGTCGTCACCGAACGAGCTCTCGCTGGAGGTCCCCCAACAAGGTCACATGTCTGGTCACGGCCAATCCGCCAGCATTTCTAACGGCTATGCTGTGTCCAATGGCACCCCAACTGCGACCACCATTGGTGGTATGCTAGCCCCGGGCCCCCGAGGCTCCCACAACCGTGCCGTTAGTGTGCCTGTGTTTAACACGGCATTCGAGAATGGCGGTCACAGCCCCGTCAGTGCTATCGGCGCCCCTGAGGGAGAGCGACGAGGCCACCAGTACCAGTCCAGCTATGGTGGTATGGGAACTGGTTTCGGCCTTGCCATTCAAGGTGGATTGAACGGCTGGGTCGAGGAGGAGGTGGCTAACTAAGGCTATGTGAGGACGTCGAACTGGGGGAAGACTAATATGTTTTAATCACCATGTTGATTTCCATCCCTGGGTTCTTTTAGTTTCATCGGTCGGGTCGCATTGTTTTTATATGATCTTTTGTAAAAACCTTTGTCTCGTCTTCCCCAGTCTACCGATTCTCAGGTGGAGTAAGTTAGTACACAAATATCACGTGGGACATGATTATCGAAGGAGTAATATCCGTGTATCGGATGTTTGAGCGACATCTGGGTGGCTCGAGAATGGACGAGTCCCCTTAGCAAGTATGGAAGTATGCGTGGCAGGAGATGTTGCCATTGTCATGGTTTGGAAATATAATATATGATGTGGACTTGAGAAGTTCAGCAATTGATTGTGAAAGACACTGCATGTGATTGGCCTAAGCAATGAAATGTCAGAGATCGGGTGGTGTACAATGTAGACACTGTAGACGAATATCAGCGAGGAAAGAGTGGCTCTTTAAACACCGGCTTGAATACGATTTATCATGGAGGAGCCGCTGCTTGCCGCACAACCTTCACTGCTTTGCAGCTCATGGTTAAGGTGGGGAGATGCCAATATCTATGTGCCTGAATTGACTGCTTTTTCCCAATAACGAGTATAGTAGTAATACGACTAGAGACTGATCGTTTGTATTACAACATACTTTATCGGGATATGTTTCTACTATCATGGGCACCATGCTGTCGTTTATTGCTCTATAGTCGACTCCTATTCATATACTAATGTATGATTCGCTACGAGATCGAGCTTTTCTATGCAGCTGTCCACCTTTGATCATGCTACTCGGGAAACGTCTTCAGTTTCACGTGCCACCTCATATGATTCAATCTAACGCTACTGTGCGGTCTTTTGTTCTCGGCCTTAATATAGCACTAGATTATCTTTCCTAAGCTCGCCGCCGGGAATGCCGTCCTTGTCCCATCCAATGACATGCTTCCGAGTCGCAAGTTCCTGGAACCCGCCACACAGCCTGTTGTCCACCAACTCGAGCCAATTGGCATTCCGACACACCGTCTTCTTGTGCCAGGGGCTGAAGCGCCTCTCCGGCCTAGTATCACTCATAATCACGATCGGGTTCCGTGTAAACAGCACCGCCTCGTCCCAGCCGTACAGGTCGCCATCCCAGGCGAAGCTGGCGCGGAGCGTCTCGTACTCGGACGCGAAGATGCGGCCCGGGTGGTACTAGCATCCCAGGTTCGTGCACTTCCAGCTGTTGGACACGCTGCCGTAAGGGAGCATGGGCGAGTCCTTGACCAGGTTGACGTCCTGCAGACGGACCGTGTGGTGCGTTAGGTTCGTGATCGTGTAGGTGAGATCCGCGCGGCCCGTAGCGGCTGGAAGGAGTCGGAGGCCCGCGAGCAGGCGGCCCTCGTTGGCGAGGATGGGGACGGCGATTTGGCGCCAGCCGGGATGGATGCCGTGCCCGTCGTTGGCAGAGGAACCTGGTTCCGGATTCCGGAACTCGACGACGAGCAGCAGGCCGCACGTGGCCCCGGGAGTCTTCTCCCAGGGCGGAATATCCTCGAGCTCTGCGTTCTTGGGCCCGGAGTTCGCGCAGACCACGACGTGCGAGCCCGACGGGATATCCTCGATTGCCTTCCGGACAGCATCCGCCGTCACATCCCAAAGCAAGGCGCGGAATTCGTGATCTAGTGTCTGCAGGGGCGGCGTAGCCAGGGTTCGTGCAACCACGGTCTCGTGGAGGTTGTGTGGGCCGGGAAACTGCGGTTCGCGGCGGCCTGGGTGACGCTCATCGGGGCGATACATGTGGCCCGGTGCTACGGCGCCGAAGCCATCGGCGAGCTCAATCATGGGTGGCGGTCCGCATGTCGGGGGCTTGCGCGTGTTGGTGCCTTCTTGGCCAAAACGGCCGCCTGTTGTTAGGACGGGGTGCGTTGGTGCGGCCATACCTTCCTCTGAATGAGAATCGAAAAGTAGTGACGATTATGGCGAAGGGAATATCTGGTGGCTTGAGACTTTGCTCACGGTAGATTTCCTGCGGGATCCTCGCAGAAAACAGCTGATCGTTTTATGATTAGTCGAATGGGGACAATTTATAGAAGGTGTGGTGAGACTTGTGATTCACAGTGTTCTGGTGAATAAGACGGACATGCGACTTTGCTGGAAATGAGTTGATATTCAGGAAGCATGAATATAGGGCAGCGTGCTTGCAATTGGTAGCGTGATTCAGATTCTGGCTTGTACCGCGAAGACAAGTGATACTTGTCTGATCACTATTTGGGTCTTGGCAGCCGGAGGCAGTTATCGAGACCATTTATTGGGGATAGATTATAGAGAGATGTTCTTGTGATAAGCTTATACAGTCACATGATTCCAACCGTCACTGCGCATGGTCACTTTTCTAACATTCAGTAGATTGTACAGGTTCTTCAGCACTTCGAAGAAATCGAGAGACCATTATCAACCACAGCGTACACTTCATAGCGAGCGTAGTTATCCAGAACTTGCTTTTGATCGCTGTTGAATATTTATCGCTAGCCCCGTATACTGTGGTCAGCCACAGAGATTTCACCGCTCATCGTCCGTGGGTGGTGCAAGAGCCATATCGTGCCTTTTCAAGGCGTAATTGGCCCGTGTATACCTTATCCGGACGAATATACATCGTCTCCGGTCAAGTGCTAATCTAGTTCAGCGGAAACGAAGTTATCAGTTAGCCATAAGAGTTCACACGCCCCTTCCTTATGCCTCTGGACTACTTTCACCTTTACTGAAAGTAACAGAAATAATCATTGGTTGTGAAACTACACAACAATAACGGATGGTCTAAAGTAATCTGGTGAGTCATGTAGCAGCAGTGCTGCTGACTTATGCCGAACATATGCCAATTGAGATTCTGCGTCAGCTCTTGTATCTACCGCTTAGCAGTTCAACAAGTTCCATTGGAATTGGGCAGCGTGGCGGATGATTTATAATTGTCGTGTTGTAGTCTGACCATCTCACGTAAAGACCAATTCTCGAGTAAGGTGGTGGCAGAGACATCTTCCACAAATATTTTTATTCTCACATTTACTGAATAAGTTTACTCGTTAGTCAGATTGCGAAAACAATTGGAAAGAGAAATGAATGTGAAGGCTTTCGCAGTAACATGAGTTATGGCATTGTTTCGCAAGCTTTAGTACGGTCGACGCTGCCCAACACCAGTGGCAGTCGAGAGCCACATGTTGACCAAGGACTGAGGGAAAGGCACATCAAAATTCAGGAGGCCCGGGAGAACCGACTAAATGGTGAAATAGCCGGCTGTTTATGGCTGCGGTATCTGTGCATGCACGACCGTGGACTCATCCATGAGCCAGCGGTGACGATGAGACACTCAGCTTGGGCCGTGTCCGTCACCGCAGATCGGGGGGCAGATTAGGGTGACTCACTGCGAACCAATCGATCCGCTATCAAAAACAGCGATTTGGCAACTGATTTTGACCCCACCATTGCTGAAGGTCCCTCACTCAATTCACATTTCCACATCTGCCCCGCAACACCACAAAAGTGTCAACAACGGCACAAGTGATAAGGCACATTACGAACATATTCACGCATCTGAATCTGAGCAATTGGGAGAGAAACACACCGCGACTATGGCCGCAGTCCAGGGATTGGCCGAGCGCGTTAAGGACGCCGTCCTTGGCGACAAGGTTTACATTGACACTGACGCTGTACGGCCAATGAAACTTCCTATTTTCGGAGTGCAATCGCTAACCCAGAATCCAGGGCGCAGACGACGAGACCGCCGATGGCTCTGAATCCAAGCCTTACAAGTCCCTTGCCCATGCCTACATCCAAAACACCGACAAGTCCACTCCCAAATACCAAACTCGTGCCTCGACAACCGGCCCGGTCGCAGAGGGTGAGGACCCCTCTGTACGCCTACAATGGAAGGACCCGGCCAAGAGTGCGGTGAAAAAAGCCGAGGGCGCCCTAAGTGCACACAAGAAGAAGCTGCAGAAGCAGGCGCAGGCCGCCGCCGAAGAGGAGAAACAGAAGCAGGCCCGTCTGGCCAATCTCGAGTCGGCCAAGAGTATCGTACTCAAGCAGGACGAATCGCTGCCCAAAGCCGTCAAGATCAAGACCGGACGTAAAGATATCGAACTTGGCGAGGGAGACAAGAAGGGTACAAGAGTCAAGGTGATGGGCAGGATTCATCGCCTACGTGTACAGAAGCAAGCAACTTTCATCACCCTGGTCGATGGTTATGGTCACTTGCAGTGTGTGCTTCAGGCCGGTGATCTGACCAAGACATACGACGCTCTCACCTTTGCGCAAGGAACCTCCTTGGCTCTGTATGGAGAGTTGCGCAAGCTTCCCGAAGGAGCAACGGCGCCCGATGGTAGGGAGCTCTTGGTCGACTACTATGAGGTTCTTGGCGCCTCACCAAGCGATCAGGATGCCATCACCAACCGTGTTTCGTCCCAACAGAACCAGTGGGACCCTCAGATGCTGGACCAGCGCCACTTGGTTCTACGTGGAGACAATGCCTCATCCCTGATGAAGATTAGAGCTGCCGTTGAGCGTGCTTTCCAGAAGGTCTACGATGACCTGGAACTCACCAAGGTATCCCCTCCTGCCTTGGTGCAAACTCAGGTCGAAGGTGGTGCTACTCTTTTCAGTGCCCCTTACTACGATGAGACCGCCTACCTTACCCAGTCATCTCAACTCTACCTCGAGACCGTGTTGCCTAGCTTGGGTGACGTCTACTGTATCGAAAAGTCTTTCCGAGCGGAGAAGTCACTGACTCGTCGCCATCTGTCCGAGTATACCCACGTCGAGGCCGAGCTTGACTACGTAGAGTTCACCGACTTGCTCGATCACCTGGAGGAGGTTATTTGCCGTGTCATCGACATTGTGCTTGACAACCCTACCATCGCTGGCTATCTCAAGGAGCTAAACCCGACCTTCCAGAAGCCCTCGCGGCCTTTCATGCGTATGAAGTACACCGACGCCATTGACTGGCTCAACGCTCAGGACCCCCCGATCCCCAACGAGGAGGGCAACCCGCACGTCTTTGGTGACGATATCGCTGAAGCAGCTGAACGCAAGATGACTGATGCCATCAACCGACCTATCTTCCTTACCCACTTCCCAGTCGAGATCAAGGCTTTCTACATGAAGAAGGATCCCTCCGACCTAAGAGTCACCGAAAGTGTCGATTGCTTGATGCCCGGTGTTGGTGAGATTGTGGGTGGCTCCATGAGAATGGAAGGCTACGACGAATTATTGGAGGCGTATAAGAAGCAGGGCATTGACGCAAAGGACTACTACTGGTAAGTTTCATAGATGATAGGATATCGACCATACTAACTTATTTGCTCTACAGGTACACGGATCAGCGAAAGTAAGTCTGAGACACCTATTCTGTATCACCGCCATGCTAACAATTACTCTTAGGTACGGCACATCCTCACACGGCGGTTACGTAAGTACAATGAACATCTGAGTTTGGCTTTCAATTTTGCGCAAGACGAAGGTCCTGCTATGCCGAACTAGCATAGAAAAGTCATACCAGATCACTTCGATTGGGAAACTCCTTCCGAAGCAAATGGGTTCATGGGTTTTCTAGAAGCAACAAGAAACCCTTGCTTTATCGCAATAGCATCGAGAAGCTAACATGTTTTCTTCAACTAGGGCCTTGGACTCGAACGTTTCCTTGCTTGGATTGCCAACCAGCATACCGTAAGAACAACCTGTCTTTATCCGAGATTCATGGGGCGCTGCAAGCCGTAATCCTATTGAGGGGAGGAGAAGATAATTAAAGTGTTGACGAAGATGGCTGGACGCCGATCGTATCCGGCGCTTCGGGAGGTAGATGACAAAGTCCAGAAATGGAGTTTAATGTTACCAAGGGTACCTAGGCTTGGGAAAAGATAGACAGCAACTAAAGATGGAAACACACTAGCCGACACGGTATTCGCTATGCTTGCCATAAATGCACCATTGTTAGCCTTTGCACGATTGACCAGTCTCACAGTATCCATGGGGCTCACAAGGGTATTCTCATACATCGGCTCTCCTGTTCTAGTAGATTCGGTAAGTTAGATGACTAGGTTAGAGCGATCCTACACTTTCACAAATGCCAGGGGCGCGTATGTATGCCTTTCGACTCTTGACACTGATCCCATGAATAATCCTGCCTGCAACTCATTACCCGTTGACGCGCTCCATGATTTACTATGCAATATGTCCGAACTTCCTGTATCATGGCTTCCTGTGACATTATTGTAGAATGATGGAGCTAGTTAGCAACGGGCCTATTGAATAGCCTAGAAAACAATGTCTGGATCCAAATCTAGTTCATGAAAATGTAGGCACTGCGGCGCATGTGTGCTGTTTCCATACACATCACCACCATATGTAAGGTATCCTTCCACGTCGGGATACCCAACTCTCATGATATCATCGGCATCTCCATGTATGAAGACAGTCTGCATGCCCTGGATCATGTGCTGCAGGGTATGGCAATGGACCATCCACACACCGGGGTTATCGATGCGCATCCTCCACGCTCGCCAGCTGGCGACCTGGTCTTGCTCCACTAGACCGGAGTATTTGTAGAGCACGACCGTATCCCGCCGGATGGGACTCGTGCCGCTGAGGCGTGCTTCTGCAGCTTCTGGGTCGTATGCGCCCTGGCCGCTGCCGATGTCGTAGAAGTGCGTGCCGTGCGCGTGCCATGGGTGCGTGTCGAGAGACCCGGGCGGCACAAGTGTGTTGTTTGCCGGCGACCGTGCTCCGATGTTCTGTACGACTACCTCGATCACCTCTCCGACCTTGGCTGGATACGTTCGTGTCTTGGGATCCAGTCCGCCGTTGACGATTGCGGCATCGTAGTCAGGCAGGTATTCGGTCTGGTTCTCATAGAGTGCGACAAGATATGGTTGGTATGGTGTAGTGTAATCGCTCAAGATGTCTCCGTGCTCCATCCAGGAATTATTGTTCACCTGCCACCTGGAAAACCCCCCAATGACTTCTTGCTGGTCCAGGATGATTCGGCGCGTGACTTCGCTGGCGGGCGGGAATTTGTTGTCCTGCAGAGGCTTGAGCTGGTAGTTGAGGTACTCAGGATCCGTCGCTGGTAGCACAAGGGGCGTACTCTGA
This sequence comes from Seiridium unicorne, assembly GCA_039778275.1. NCBI lineage: Eukaryota > Fungi > Ascomycota > Sordariomycetes > Amphisphaeriales > Sporocadaceae > Seiridium > Seiridium unicorne. The sequence continues at coordinate 214,476 of JARVKF010000416.1, forward strand.
GGATTGGCAATGTTCGAGAGGCGCATCTGCGATTCGTCTGTGAAATTGCAGGTGTTCATATATCGCAAGATGGCGTAGTTTGTGACGAGAGGGTCTCTCTCGCGCGTCTCGAGTTGCATGTAAAAGTCGACCTTGCCCAGCTCGAGAAGCTCTTCGCAGGTCTTTGCCTGGAAAAGCGCATCATAACGCTGACCGGAGCCCATCTGGAACAGCTCTACGGGCTGGGGTTGAGTGTAGGATCCATCGGCTTGGATGATGTTGAACTCAGAGTGGTTCTCAAAGGCAAACAGAGCCAGGGACAGCGAGGTAGCGGCGATGAGCCTGAAGCGATAAACCTCGCCTGGCTCAACATCAATGACAGCCAGGGCTTGTGAAGATGTGTCAACAGCACCGTAATTGGAGATCGATTTGCCATTAATCAGCCATCCGTTCGGCTGTCCTGGCCATTGGAGTGGCGATGCCAACACACCACTAACAACTTCCGAATCTGTCTTGTTCCAGTATTCTTGGAGATAAATGATCCGCTCATCAACGTAATCGAATGGAGGTTGATCCGGGTCTTGCACAATGAGAGCGCCGCTTGCCGTGCTCGTTGAAAATCCCACATGGGTATGGTATATGTAGGTACCAGCCGTGCCGTTGGCGCTTTTGAGCTCGTAATCGAAGAAGTGACCGGGAGGTATGGGCCATTGGCTCGCGAGAGGAGTGCCATCTGAAAATGGATATGCTGCCTGGGCAAGCCCATGCCAATGCTGGTCGACACGGTTAACATAGTGCTCAGAATCTTTGCCCGTGGGCTCTTACCATGGTGAGGTTTGAATCGGTCATATCATTGTAAACTCGAATCCATGTTACTTGATCCTCGGTCAAGCGAAGAACTGGCCCAGGAAGCGAATCGTTCACCAATGTTGTGTACCTGTTGATTCCGCCAATGCTCACGTTTCGTCTCGTCACGCTGAGAGCTATGTCGGGAACAAATGTTGCATCGTGGGAGTGCAGCGATAAAGAGAGAGCTATCCCTAGAAGCGGCCAAATGGCGATAAAAATTATATTCAGGTTCATCTTGAATAAACTCACACGTGGTAGATTGTATTAGCACATTTACCATCTACCTTTGAGGTGAAGCTCAGAATATCGAATACTTGACGTTGGCGCACCCATTACTTATATAACTCAGCATGGTTACATAAGCGCTATAAGTCGCCGGTTCAAGTCCTATACCGCTATGGTCAACTGAATGATGGATTTAGATCGTTTCCTCAAGCGTGAATCCTTCGGTCTTGACTCGGAGCTCCGAGCGACAGTCGCTTATGATAGCACACTAGCACACCGCGTGCTCGGAGACATTTCGCAACAAACCCGACCCCTCGGCAACGATGGAAACGCCGAGATGCTAACATGTAGATCATAGAGTCAAAATAACGAGCTTCTACTTGCGGTTCTTGTTGCGGACTTAACTATTGGCCTAGCCGGGTCCATGCCGAATTACCGTCAATGGGGCGGTTGTGTTAGGCCTAAGTCCACCTAATTGCTGCGAAAGACTCGGAATGAGCCAGACTAAGCTCGCTGTGAGCTGACACTCGGCTGGATCGACACTAATACCGAAGGTCGATGGGCCGAGTTTCGAAGGGGGCTGTTGGTCAGAGCCGCTCTATACAATGATGCTCGATAGCAGGCAAAGGAGCACGTGCTCGATGACTCGACGGATCACTGGATAAGAATCTATGGACTCAATGCATCGGCTGAGTCCATGTGATAATTGATGATATAACGAGGTGATTAACGATATAACGAGGCGGAATATGGCATAGTTCAATTTGAGTTAGGAATATAATCGGGGTAGATTGTCAGCCAGTCGTCCAATGACACTGGCTTTTTACCCATAAACAGTTGGAAAGAAAAAGCCTAGAAGCGAAACATCTACAGAAATTGAGGCAGGACTTCATCGAATTTTCTGTTCATACCAGGAGCCCGTAGATGAACTCCTCATGCAACCCCGACCTGAATAGCCGGACCGCCAATAGCACCGCCTACGACGTCACCAACACCACGAGAGTATACATTTCCGGTCTCGGTCTTGATAATAGCAGTAGTGGTCACGTTGAAGTACAATTTCTCGCCACTGGGAAATTCATAATCAACGAGAAGTCCGTTGTTCGCCATGAGGCCGAGCTTATTCGTGGGAGGATAGTTGTAGGCCATGTTCGCTGGACCCCACTGACGAACCTTGACCGTGGCACCACCACAGCCAATGAATGCATCCTCGCCGTCCTTGGAAACATATGCATATGTGTGTTCAGTGTTGTTGTAGTCCACTAGGTTGTACCAGACGATTGCATACGGGCCAACAACGTGGGTGTGACCCCGATCCCAGTACTTGGGGCTCGTAATGACCGACTTCTGGCCCCAATCCTTGTCGTGATATCCAATGCGGTCGGTATTCAGGAGAGGAGCACCGTCAATCGTCAAGTCGACGACGGTTCCGGCATCGGGTACTGCATTTGCGCAGAACAGGTAGGGCAGGAGGTTCTGGGCTGCGCCGGAGACATCCATGGTGTCGCAGGGGAATGTGCAGGGGTACGCTGTATCATCCAATATTAGCAAGAACACCTAGAGTTGGAAATGGCGGATCACGCAACAGGAAATGTAACTTACGTATTTGAAGGTGATCGTCCCTCGACCCCACCGGCCGATCCATCGTATGTGATGGTGTACGTCACATTGGGCTTGTGCAGATTAGAGCTGACAAGGCTGGCACCGGCACCCTTGAGGCCGGCCGCAACACCACCATCGTCGTTCTTGATGGCCGCACCCTCTGTAGCGAAGGTCTGCACGAAGAATTCGGTCACCTTGGCAAATTTGCCCGTGAGCTACACAGCGAGTGGCTGGTCGTTGCCGAGCTGGTAGTAGAAGTCGCCGGTGTTGAAGGAAACGATGTTCACGCCAGGGTCGGTGCTCTCGGACAAGACGTCAAGGTATATAAGGTCGAAGGCTCCTCCGACCATGACAGAAGCGTTCATCTTGAACCCATCGAGGTTGGAGGGATCTGATATGATTCCACGTCGGACGTTACACTATTGTAGACTGGTGGCCAGTAATTGCCTAGTCCATGACAGGAACAAGCAGTGAGGCGATGACCAAAGACTTAGCCAATCTCATGATGACAGTTGGCCGCCTGTAAAGTTTGGAAACTTAATGAGTGACTAGATGTTGGGAGAATACCGAGTTGTGTTAGCGGTATGCACAGCATCGTGAATACATACATGCTGCCAAGTCATAGTTCTAAGTAGCTATTCAAGATTATAAAGAAACAATAAGTCCTTAGACCTAGCAATAATTTGACAAATTCACTGATACGCGGAAGAGTGTTACACAGCCTCATTTCCCTAGAACGGCAATGATGAGGATTGGTGCTGCAGCCCCACGGCGAATTCCTACATCCCCAGGACTGCTGATGGCTCGTGAGTTTTACGCGGAACTGGTAAGGCGCAGTGGTATCTTGGCAACAGTCACGAGTTGAGCCGAGGTGTGCAATCTCATGAGTGCTCTCCAGCAAGACAGATGATTATGCTCTACCTAAACAGGATGGTGAGTTGTGCATAACGAAGTTCGGATTTAAAGCTTGGAGAATGGCTGGCTCAATCGGGGACATGGAAAACGTGTAAACCATGACTTTTGGCAAGGTAATGGTTATATGATTAAGGGCCTGTCCGAACTAAGTAGCTCTTAAGTGGGTGGATTATGCCTGACCGAAATAGTGATTTTTAAGCTGTGTGGTGTTTACTAATGAAAGAAGTCTTTGTACGCGGAAGTCTTGACGGGGCAGATTAGCGGAACTGACTCAGGCGCTGTTCAATAGTTCAATACGAGGAGGGGCAATGCACATAAGCCCGTCGACGACTGAATGATATATGGCATCAAACTGTCCGTTGCGTTATAGGCTGCGGCACCCTACTTGCGCATTTAATGTTAAGCACTCGTAATTAAGATTCAATGCAGAAGGCTGATTATTGCGTGCCATGCTCCTCTCACGCCGGGCGATGGAGGGGCTTAGAGTGCACATGGCACCCTGCGATTGGCCATGACTACATGCACCTTATGCACACAACAGCAGCACAGCCTTCTAGTACAAGCACATATCTGAGGCATGCGTCAGCTCAAAATCTAATGCCATTCCCCTCTTCCCCTCATTTCCAGTTTAATCACGTACCCTGGCAACATCTTCGCGCACCATGGATGCTGGGGCTAGCATTATCGCCTTCGTGACGATCGGCTTGCAGTCGATCAAAACGATATACAAGGTCATATCGGCCGTGAAAGATGGCCCGTCAAAGCTCAGCGATTTGATGATGGCCATCGGGAGCCTGATGTCTGTCATTGAACATCTGCACAACAATCCTAGTCTCAGACCTTTGCCAAGGACAAATTCGACCGATTTTGCACCATCTATCGAAAAATGCACCGGTGTTATGAAACGTTTTGAGGATAAAATTCGGAAGCTCCAGATCACCGACAAAGAGACACGCAGCGGCAAAATCTGGAAACAACTGAAGTTAGTCTTTCAAGAAGATGATATCCCCCATATTATATCAATCATCACAAATGCCATGCAAACCCTCACTCTCCATTTCAACATCCACCAAGTTTCTGCTCTAAGTGAAGTGAGTGCCCAACAACGCGAAATCAGGACCGACTTGGCGGGCATCAGTATGGGAATTCTACAATCATCAACACAGCATACAGAACTAGTTGCAAAACAATCTGAGGCACTCCAGATTCTCGGCACGATGGACACAAAAGTCACTTTGATTCGGGATACAACTCTGACTCAAACGGATCTGGCATCTGAACTCGCCAGCTTCAAGTCCGAACTTGTACAGACAATGCAGAAGAAATTCACAGAGGCTACCACTCATCACAAGTGTCGCGACGTCAAATCTACGCACAAACGCAAATCAGTCACGAGGTCTCATAGTACCATTGTATCCAATCAGCTGGAACGGCTGAATGGGATAGTAGGAGAAGAGCCACGCATCATTTCTGGCCTAGACACTGAGGATATTAGTGACGCCATTGAAAAACTGACTAGAGCTGTTCTCAAGACGTGGCTCGACCCGGATTCGTACATGGATCATGTTTGTGCTCGAACGATTTGGACCTCAGGTTTGACTCGACAGTTTAAGCAACTTATGGCGAACTTCACTACGGCAGATTCCATTTATTTCAACATGAAAAGTAAGTGCACAGACGTGATTTGGCTGTTTATTGGCTGACTGAACGATTCAAAGGACCGGGAAGTGCTATCAACCACCCCGATGGTGTGACTATGTACAAAACCGAACAAAGCACCTTGCACAGCATTGATGGCATCCTAATGGTTTACACAACAAAGTACAGACAGTCTGGAAATAGTGACCAAGATGACTCGAACAGTGTGCTATCACCTTCTAGCATAGACAAAACGATTGTCGCGCTCCTAGTCCCAGGCAAAAATTCAGCTGGACGACTGCTCAAGGCATCTTTCATGAAAAGCAACTTCCCCAAAATGCGAGGGCATCTAAATTTAGCCCCGACCATTTCCGTGTATCGTATTGTCCCGAATACTTCAAACATATTCTACTATATTCGTGAAGGCGATCTGTATGGTTTTCAGCAGTCCCTCAGGAGTGGTGAAGCATCGTTGCGCGATCGAGACGAGTTCGGCGCCTCCTTGTTACATGTAGGAAGCCCTATTTCCTCCTCTTCATAATGACGTTAAATTTGAGAATAGTATGCGTCAAAATATGCCAGGCCCAGCATTTGCAAGTTCTTGATAGATCATGGCGCTGATGTCGATGATGTGGCAATATGGAAGGGGGCTGGACGGAGAACCCTTGCTTCGTAAGTGTCCAGTTGATAAAAAGTCACCGACTGAGTATCACTGATTCCGGGCCACTGAAAATTTCAATTTGCTTACATCACCTGAGGCCACTTCGCTTGGGCAGTGAACCATCTGACAAAAATCGTTCGGCCTGTTTTCAACTGTTATTACAAGGTGGCGCCGACCCCTCAATTACTGGGGTCGCGGGTGGAGTCCTCCTCTTTAGCAAGCCAGTAAGCTATGAATATCGGCTATTTACGTCTTGGACTGACACGATTTATAACAGGAGCTCATACGTATACTATTATCCTCCGGACAACCACTTATAGATATCAACGCAAAACTCGATAATGGCCTATCACTTTTCGGCTTAGCGATGACAGACCCCGGGCTCGAAAAGCTCAAGCTCATGATTCACAACGGAGGGAAGATCAACAATGTCGACGATAGTGAACCAGCAGTTCTGCACATACTAATGCTCTGTATCCGGATGTCTAGTACATGGCGTGAACAATTCGAAATCATTCAGTACATGATTAGACACGGAGCAGATGTCTTCGCGACATGGCTAGGCAGATCCTGCTCCGCCATCGCTTACGAGAATAGCCAAGACGGGAGCTATGGAGGGGATCTTTGGGATATGGTGCTGTCATCAGTGGGCTATGACATACATCAATTACGGATAGGCTTTCCACATCAGGCTGAATATACGGAACGTTACACTTTGAGCATGTTCAAAGATTTTTGGGAAGGCATGGAATACAAATGCCCTTACTACTATCAGGCAATTACTTACTATACTGAGACTCGGATAACCGGGGAACATAGTTTCCTGATAAGGCCTACTGATACGGGTTGGGAAACAGTTTCCGAAGGCGAGACCGACCCAGGAACAGTATTTGACTCCAGCTTTGACTCTGAGTCTGACTTCGAGTCCGATTATGCGTCTGATTCTTGAAACATGGTTGGGAATAATTATCCGGCTTCTATAGTAACATTGAAGACTTTCATTAAGGCATACAGTTTTGACTGCATAAGAAGTACATATTGTTGTTGACAGTTTGTCTCTCCTACCAAACTATAGACCAACCTTGATTGCGTAGATTTAAGAAGCAATGGGCCTATCTAGCGAAGCATGTTTTGAGATTCAAGGTGGTCTGACATGCTGATTTGGATCAGTGTCACCGCCGTATAGGACAAAACAGCCTGAACTTCAAGGTCTGCGGTTTTTATACTAGAGGAGGACGGAATGCAGCATAAAACGGTACCAACCAGGCAATACCCGACCAATAAATGACTATATTGGCCCAGAGTGAGTAAAACGGTTGATTTTAGTGAATAGAATTTCCTTCCGCCAATTTCTCGGTCAATCAATAGTCGGATCATAGTTTTTAGTGAAGGGAGTTGTTCTAATATGCAGATTCTCATGTCAATTTGAGCAACTTTCTATCAATTTCTTGCCTTGCTTTTGTTCCCAGATGTTTATCTATCTAACAGCTTCGAGTACTGCTCGACGTGATTGCTGAGACGCTGTTCACACTGATGACCCGCAATCTTCACAACACTACACGGATTTTGGGGTTGAACATGTCGAAGAACTTCCCATAAATCATTGTGACCGAATGCACACCGTAAGTCATTCCGAACTTGCCCGGAGAGGCCACGATGAAACCATGTTGATAATCAACTCAGCTTGAACAATCTTTAATAATCTCTTGGCGTACTATCGAGCCTTCCAAAACCTCGCAACCTTAACGAAGAACTTATTTTCTAAACCTTGATAGTTCCAGTACTCGAACTGATCTGGAATATTGCGCTGGTAGTTGCACGCTTGAGCAAGTACTACATTGACTAGCAGTGAAGAGTAATCTGACCCACCACCAGCTAACATATTATTCGGGGAGTAATCCTTGTGATAGACCAAGGAAGGTGTGATTATCACCTGTCATTTTCCACCAAGGATGAGTTAAAATCTTGTTCGTCGCTACCATGGTCCAGGTGCGGGACCGTATGTTCGCTGCACCCAGGCTGTAGGGAGAGTATTTTCTGTCAATCCCGTAACGTTACCGTGTTAGTTGGCGGGATAATCCAAACCGCGGGATCGCCCAGCCTGCCAGGGACCAAGAATCCACTAACTACCCCGGCGGTGCATATACGAGTATGCGTTGCCCAAACAATCAATTTCGGCCCTAGGAATCCTTCTAATAATACCAGGAAGTGCCCCTGTTCTGCCAAGTCAGCACCGCAGGGTAGCATTGGTGACAGTAACGGGATATGGCAAGCTCGCTTTCGTTAATACTACAAGGCGATGCATCGCAGTTTGTTTCCCAAGAATATTGGGATTCTCGTGATCGTAACCTTCTCAATTTACGGAGAAATAAATCATTCCATCATGCACCACGCAAATCTCCTCTCGGCCTTGGGCGTTTCCACACTCGCCACAGCGGCCGTCGTGTTGCCTGTTGCAGCGGGGCAAGCGGTACAGCGGGACGACATCGGGTTCGTCTACGACCAGGCGTATCGCATCCGGATCACCAAGAACGGCGACTACAGCACCTACAGCGACGGCGACTATTCTCGCATTCTGCCCGGCTTGCGGGACTCGTCGTCGCAGCAGTCGCCCTGGTAGTTTGGCTACAAGTCGGCCGGCACGCGCTCCCGCAACATTGCGATCGCCCAGCGCGAGCCTAGCGCCGTCTACTACGAGCAGGAATACAGCACCACCTGGAAAGCGTACACGGACCATGAGCGGCGCTTTCGCCTCTCCTTCGACGCGCAGTATCTCGAAGAGTTCGAGCCGGACTACCCAGCGGAACACAATGTCTTCGTGAACCGCGACGGGGACCTCGCGCTTGGCGCTCCGGCACCTACCAGCCCTCCGTCCATCTGGGGTGAGGCGCCGGGAACGCATCTTGTGTGCGAGCGCAAGTCCCAGCAGAATGACGTCTTGGCCATCCGCTTTGCTTATTCAGTGTGGACGGAGAATATTCCTAGCGGTTGCGTGCCCGTGAAGCTGGAGTCTAGGTGTGCATCCTTGGAGCCGCTATACCAGAACAAGACATGGAATCATGACAACATCATCGAAGTGCCTTGTGTGAAAGACGACTACAGTCTGAAAAGAAACCTTTTTAGATATCGGTTCAATGATTATCTTTTATTTCCCCTTTAATCAGATTGCCCTCCCGCTGTTGATAATCTCAACGAAAGGGGTTTGAACGCAGTAACACTCTCATCTGTCAAAATTCAATCAAGTGCCAAACGTTGGTCTCTGATTCCCACTGTTTATTGATGTTAGCACCCATGCAATATCACGAGGATGCGACTACGCAATGAACTCACTATTGGAGTTGCCACTCTCGGTCACTTACTCAGAACTTAGGAATCCCAAAGCACTCAAGCGGTAGTTGATACAGACCACCATTATGGGTTGCCCTATCTCGACGGATCGCTGGACAATGAAGGACATCCTGTATCTCAAGTCGGTGCCTCCACCTTGCGTAAACCCACCTCCATGAATCCAGACTAGAACAGAAGCGGAGTTGGGTGACTAGCAGGACGCACGACGTTTAAATACAGACAGTCTTCACTGACATCATAACCAATCCGAGAAGCCCCGTATCCAACACACGCGGGACGAGTACTTGGTCGCTTTTCGGACATCTGTCCATGAACCGTCCAAAGCTTGCGGATTGATGAATACAGGTGTTCGACGCGAGGTAAGGTATTTCGAGGACGAAGTCCTTGTTATAAGTATCTGACTAGATGCCCTTGTAGGTGCCATTCTTTACTGTGGCGACTGGACTACTGGCACCACGCAGAACTAGAGCGTGCGCAGTAGAGACGCAGCAGAGCACCAATGCGACAACTTGAGGTAGAATTGGGAACATGCTCTCGAGTGCCTTTGAACGACATAAAGCCCAAGCGACAGGACCAAGAGATGGGAGATACAGGGTATTCACCCTTATTTGTACACCCCGATCAAGAGATGTTTTCCATCGTCATGAAGATTTTCGGGAGGCAGTGCCGATATGACGGTAAATCTGAAGTGATTCTACTAAGAATTCTGCCGGATGGTCGACTATTTCCTCGCTGGCAATCATACATGCTACAGCAGACTGCTGATGGAGCCCAAATCATGGTCTTCAAGCGGGGAAAACGTGGGGAATCCATGTCGCCCAGCTCTGTATATCCTCAAGCCCCACGTTAGTGCTAATCAACTGCTTCTCCAGGGACAAGCTCCATCATTCCAGTCACCTTCAATGACACGAGAGCAGAATAGCACGCGACGAGAGTATAGAATGAGAACAAACTATATTGAAATGATTGTTTACTGGGGCTGCTGCGCCGAGGCCGGTTGTTGGACCCCTAGTCATTGCCAGGACGCGGGTAACGCCTACTGCGGGCGCGTTGCCGCGGCCAATTGTGTCTATTCGCGAACCGACTCATGGTACGCAGCATCTCGTTCTGGGACACGATATATTACTACGTATTTGAAGTCTACGTATAATTTTGATAACTGGGCGACCGATAAGGGAAAGGACCTACACGATAGTGAAAACGGCTGCGGTTCCGTGAGTGGGGGGAATTGGGAAGAGGCGCACCACGGCTACGACTCGCCTGTGCACTTCGACCTTAGTTATTTTATCAAGAGTGGATGTGTAGAGCGGGCTATCAAATCTGCAGGGGGGCCCGAGCTCTCTTGCGTGGACCAAGGAGACTATATCAAAGAAAAGAGGGACTGGATACAAAGTAACAGAAGCTCGAATACCGACCGACGACTGGAGAGCAGTATCGTTGCCTTGGCCAGCATGACGGCCAGCGCTACCACTAACAGCAGCGCGACGAGCGAATCCTTGATTTACAGGGCTGCACCTACTATGATGGATCTCTACAACTAGTTATACTGCCACACATAAATATATTAGCACGAACGCCTCGTATACTCTATATACCCTAATGGTGTGGTCGACCACAGCCAGTGCGGCAGCAACGGAAAGTGCGTAGTTTGCACGCTGTGATACTGACATTATAGACATAATAAAATAAAAGTTGAACATAAAAGGTATGATTTATAAATGCATATTAGGTAACCGAAGAATTGAGCAGATATCGCGAGAGAGATGTTAATGTAAAAGTCGGAATCGTCTGATAATCACCCTCTACGAAGTAGGGGGACCGATCGAAAAGAATTTACGGCCAGCGCCCTTCTGTTTCTGACCACCGGAAATCCTGCATTTGCAAAATATTTCCGCGTTGCCTTCGTTGAAGATTAATCAGACAATATGATAAGGAATTATTGATTTACCTTGAGCTCTACATTACTCATAGACAAGTAAGTAGGCATAAGGTTTTTAGAGCGCAGTATTTAGCCTAAGCTAAGCCCACTTGTTATCTGGAGACCTCATCTCTTTCATAGAGCCTTCTGCGCGGGCTCTGGAAGACCAAAATCAGAGAAATCTGGGAGTCATTGCAGTTAGGAAAGATCAATTGTGCAGAAATCGACGCTAAGACCCACACTAAATGCTCATGAGGATTCTTATCATTAGCGACTCGTCCCCAACAACTGTCTCGAAAGTGAACGATTTGATTGGAGGAATAGGTAGAAATGGCTCCGGTTAACATCTCTTGTTTTCCCGGGTCGTGCACATAAGTTACGCATTTACACTTCCAAGCAAGCATCTGAACAGGGATGATACTCACAGATTTTCTTCTCTTAAAGTAGACTGATAACGCTGGTGCCTCAGGCCTAAACATGAAGCACATATTAAAATAGATATACACCGGGTGAAGATTTAAAAAAGCTTTGGACACAAATTACCAGAGAATATTAATTTTTTATTGGGGCTTCATATCCAGCCATGGCATATATACTATGAAGTTTATTACAAAAACGAAGTCTTATGGTCCTGTCCCCATGTATCTTGGGGCAATCATCTCTGATCTATCCCTGTGGGGCAACTTGTGAGTATTGGGCGCAGTAGCCATTGCCAACCACAATATCATTCTGAGCCCTGATGGAGGAGGTTAACAAAGTCCCGGGATTATTGTGGTCTCCAGCGGGGCAGGATTCATAGTTGACTGCAAAGCATCCAGCAGGATTGCCACCGTAGACCACCGCACGCCAGTACCACGACCCCATGTTAGAGTCCTGGAATGCAGCGTTACAACAAGATGTTGCGTCTGTGGGACCTGTGAGCTGCGTGGTTTGGGCATTTGCTAGGAGGTAGTATATCGGCGCGTTATTGACGGCGTTAGCCATGTAGGTTGGTGCGCATGCCTCGTATGAAGTCACCGTTGATGTAAAGACGCTGTTGGTAGTCGTGGAAGTGACCGTAGTGACTGGCGAAACGGTGGTCGTAATCGTGGCTGTTGTGGTGTCTGAAACAGCAGTAGTGACTCCTTCAGTGATCGTGGTAGTTGTCATTGTGGTAGTCGACACAGACGGAGTGATAGTTTGCGTAACGGTGACGGTCGATGCAATCCCTGAGACTGTCATATTGGAAGACACATAACACGTGACGTCGCCAATGTAGGTTGTTACAGTTACATCTAGACTGATGGAAACGTGTTCCAGGTCTCTCAAGGCAAGCTCGCCACGATCATAATCACGGCCCCGAGCCTTTTTTGCCGATCCGCCCGTGAGACTGGCACCTGAGACTGAGTCTCGAACCCCAGTATATCCAGGGGGGAGGGTAGCTGTTGCCGTGGAGGCGACACTAGTTGTGTCCGTTTCGGTAACGGTGGAAGAAACAGTTTCTAGAGAGGTCGTTACTGTCTCGTCGGCTGTCACGGTTATCGTCGATGTGCTCGTGCTCGAAACTGTCACAGAACTGGTTTGCTCTACAGTTACCGTGACCGGGTCGAGCTCGATCGTGGTGGTCGAGGTCACCACCGGTACTGAAGAGCCCGTGCTTGTGGTGGTGATGTACGTCGTTGATGGTTTGCATTTACTAGGGCGTGTGGTGACTGTAGCAGTGACGCAAGAGACGGCTGGTTGTACCGGGATGATAGCGACGGCATTGCCGACGAGCAAAAGCGCGCTCACTGAAGACACGAGGGAGCGCATAGCTGTGATTTCTGGCTGCACGGTGAATGAGTGTCGGGGAAAGCAAAAAGCACAACACAAATGAACGAGTGTGAGGAAGCATTTGAAGGTCAGAGCAGCTCCTACAAAAGACACCAAGTCTCCGGCTTTCTTATATTGTCCCACAGGGTTTCTAAAAATCAACCTTCACGAAAGGATAATTGGCCAATCTCACTGGTCGGCAAGTCATTTGGCTAATTTGGTTGGTTGACTTTTAGTATACCAGAGCATCCAATCAGATAGGCACTAAAGTCGGTAGTGCTTCCCCCAAGCGTCTACTTTGGCTCAGCTGAGTTTGACTCCCCGCATTAGTCATGCCGCTAACTCTCGCTTTGTGCATCTTTCCGCACATACCCAAAATCCAGGTTCGATCGATCGGAATTCACTACCGAAGATTGCTTGTAGCTGGAGAGGGGGTAGAAGGGCCTAATGATACCTCGTCCGGTGTCGAATACGCGAATGAGCAGGCTAAATGCAGCTAAAGACGTCGAGCGTATTTAAAGCCGGCCTTCACTCTCACGATCGAGAACAATCCGATGGACTAAACTTCCAACCCTGCTGTTTATATGCAAGCAACAGTTGCAAGGGGTAAATCTGTCACGGTCGATACCACATATACATCTGACGTCATTTGAAAGCTTTCGCGAAGTCGACCGACCGAATCAAAATCAGTATGAGTATCTACATAAGCAATGAGGGATGCGACTAAAACAGATAGCCATTTCACCGAGACGCCTTTGACAAGCCCAAACTAATAGAGGTTTCGCTTCGATGACCATGACTATATGAATTTGACAGAAGCATACGTGAAGCGGTAATACAAGATGAGAAAAACAGGCAACATTCAACACTTAGTTCCGCTCTCGGTATTGACGACCGTAGTGTTCGACCAAATCACTCAAGAAGTCATGGAAAAATCTCCTGACAACTTCATATTATTGTTCCAGCGATACAGGTAGTATGACCTTTGACTGATCGCTGCCACCGAAATGGATCATATGCTTCGCCGGCTTCAATGTCGTCCCGGTTGCTTGGTCCTCTCCAGAGCCTAGATTGTACGCGTACTGAGGAAAGCAGGCGCCAGCTACGTAAATTCGTACGGCTGTTCCTTTCTTGAAGAGATGAGCACAGTCCGACAGCTCTAGTTCGATTTTAACCGCGCTACCGGGAGAAGCACGTCCGGGATCGAGACGCCTATACGCCTGACTAATATTGTGAGAGACCCCCTTGATGTCTATCTCACTGAGGCGGACAAAAAGATCAACATGGGGGTTGTCGCTGCCGTGGAGCAGCTCGATGCGTGGTCGTCCGAGAATTTCGAGGTCGCAATCGAGAGGGGTTGTGGTGAAGGTGAGCACATCACGACGTCTGGACAGCGATGTGTCATCAACTCGACCACCTCCAAAAAGAAATGGTCCGCCAACGCTCGGGGTTGGATCATGGGGATCGAAGATGAACTCGGACTGGTCGGAAAGTTGAGGCGCTGATTTCCCTAGTTGGCCCGCAGAGTCGAAGAACAGCTCAAGGGGCTTCGTGGCGGGTGGCCAAATCGGCATCCATCGCCACTCGTTGACACCCGTAATATTGACCCTCACAGGAACTGGACGAATCTTCTCCTTGCCTCGCTTGCCTAGGTACTTTTCGAACCAATCAAAAGCTTCATTCGCTATCCCACTGACTGACTGTGTTTCAGTGTGACATGTGGGTGCTATAGTCAAAGCAACGGTGCAACCTCGTTGACTTAATCGCTGATATTGCTTGATGGTCTGGTCCAAGAAGATATCATAGGATCCGGCAACAAGAAGTATTGGCACTTGAGTAGTTTCTAGAGCCTCATCCTGCTTCATGGGCTTGTAGAACTCGTCCTTTTCGATATCGGGACGCGTAAGCCATTCGTGAAACCAGGGACTTGTGTCTCCCAAGAGAGCTTTGGCGGCATCAGCAAGCGGAACAGACCTCTTCACATCAATCTGTCCGTCACTTTTCATGCTATACATAAACCACAGCTTTTGCAGCGTTGACATCGAATCCTGTATTCCTCTCATGTGTGCCCAGTCGAGTGAGCCAAGCCAGAAGCTGCCCGTACCCCAAAATATATGGCTGAAATCGTGCGGTCCGACTTGGATAACCGCAGCGACCATGTCCGCCGGTGGCTGATCAGATCCTAAAAGACTCCACTGTGTGTACCCCAAGTAACTCCCGCCAAGCGTGGCAAACGTGCCGGTATACCAAGGCTGCTTACGCATCCAGGCGACCACACGCACACCGTCAGCTGCATCCGTCCGGGCTGGGTCGAACTTCCCTCCGGATCCACAAGTTCCTCGCGAACTAACATATAGGACGTTGTAGCCGCGGGCAGCGTAAACGCTCCCGGAGAAGATGGACATTGGGATGCTGCGGCCGTAGGGACACTGCACGAGAAGAGTACCGGCTGCGTTCTGATTGTTGGCAGTCTTGGACAGGTAGAGATCCGCTTCTAACTCGACATCGTCTTCACATTGCAGTGGGATTTTGACGGTCTGAAATGTATAGCTGCTGGACTCAGCCGGTAGGCCAGCCTGCCATGCCACGAGTCGGTCTAGTAGGGCAGCGACATATCCACGGGCTACGGGCTTGTCTGTCATTGTGAAGGATTTGAAGTAATTATGACACGGAGTTGAATGTCTGGGTTGCTCTAATTGTAGACTTTGCATCGGTGCATATGTCATCTTTCGGAACAGACTCCCGACAGGATCGACGGATCGTGATCCTTGCACTGTGCCGGACACGGAGCTGGAAATAAGCCGGGCTGATCCAAAAGTCCGACATCTCCGACTATCTCCTGGCAATCCCCGAGCTCAATGCACCGTACCATAAGGGGCAAAAGGGAAAAAAAGAAAATGGATATGGAGAATCCTGATATCGCTATACGAATAGTCACGTGGCGCCCACTTGGATCGCTACTATCTGGGAGTCCTTTGCACCCTACTCGGTAGCTAGTAACTTGAAAACTTTAAAGAGTATTGAGGTACATTTTTTTCTTTCACGATTGTTATAGCGTTATAGAAAGGGATAATAGGGAGTTGTTAGTGTTTCCTACCGGTGATTTGTGCTGTCGTGTATTTAGTCCGTGCAACAATCTGGACATATTTTAGGTGAGTTATATTAAAGTATAGTATGTCATGCACACCGAATTTAGTATATTAAATTTTAATAGACATAGTCGCTCGGCATTTTTATTCTAAAGCTTAGTTATGCGTCAAGCATACATGTAGTACCACAATCTTCGCAACGCGTGCCCGCGACAAGCTCAATCAATCAATCAATCCTCGCAACATTAAAATAGCAGAGGCAACTAGTACCTCGCGACACTAGCATATCTTCTATGATCTAAACTCCCGCCCACAAAATCTATTAAACTCCGTCCCATTCGCCCTCCACCCCCCGTTTAATAACTTGATCTTCAGAACAAGCTTATTTCCAGGGCATACAATGATGGTGTTACTAACTCTCAACTTCCAGTCCTCTTGGGGAATCTTAGAATTTGGCGTCTCGTAGTTTAAATTGGGAGTAATCTGTCTCTTTTGCAACGTCTAAGCAGTCTTAACAACGGCTGCCAGACCACTCAGTGGCTCTGTGTGGCCGACGTTTGTCTTGGCGAGTGACTAGTCCATTCGTTCCTTTTGCGCCATCAGAGAAACAGAGAAGCTTACCTTGACCGAGCCGACGAAAACAGGATCCCCTATTTGGCGGGTCCAGTCAATGTTCTGGCCAGTGCCTCTGCCTCGGTAGTATCCCCGGTCTGTGTCCCTGTCATATGTGCCTCAACATAGCTCGTCTCCGCGGGGTCTAGATTTGCTCGTCTATAACAGTCCTCAATTAACTTGACTTGTGCATTGGCAGAAGGCGATGCTATTGTCGACGTTTTGCCGTCCTGATTGACGCATGTCACATGGTCCCCATCCCTGGGAGCGGCGTCGAGAGGTTTCAAGATAAGCCCCACGATGCCCTCACCACGGCCACAGCCCTCAGCTCGACTATCCCAAGCATAGCACCTGCCATTGGTGCCAAGCATATTCAGATTAGAGCCGGCATCGAAAAAGTCCGGGTTCAGCATCAAGTTGCTCGCTACCACAACCGATATACCGGAATCTCCCGACAGAATGCAACGACTGCCTTGGTGCAAAGCCACCAGCCCGGCAGAACATCCAGTATCGATTGACATGCTCGGGCCCTGTAAGTCATATAAGTGGCTGATCTGGTTGGACAACATAGCTGTAGCGCACCCCGTAAGAAAAGCTGCTGGGAGCACTTCAACATCTCGGGTCTGGATTTCGTGGTAGTCCTTTGAGAAGCACCCCGCAAAGACCGAGGTGTTCGTTCCAGACACACTATCCAGCAAAACACCAGCTGTACACGTTGTTGATCGGGCGATGAGAGTGGGCAGAGCGGATTCGGCTTGTGCTTACCATCTTCCAACGCTTCATAAACACATTCGAAAGATTATCGGACCTATGGGTCCATCGCCTGCCCGATTAGAAGTGTCAGTCACTTTAAAGTGAACCCCAATGGCTAAAATTCTTTTAAGAAAAGCTGATGTCACTACTCACGTCTGCTAAATTGCCCGACATGCTGAAGAAGGCGGCATCGAATGCAGCGACATCCTGCTTGAGGAAATATCCACCAGTCACGGTATCTACCGAGGCAATAAAGTAAGCTTTACCGCTCACCTATGAGATAGTAATTATCCATAAAGACCTACTCGGCCCGCCTTGTCTTTGTTGGCGTCGTGGTATGCATCTGCGTCAAACCGATCATGTGGAATTGGTGACCAGCCATCTCGGCCAGTTTCACATAAATCCCATAATTTCGATGGACTAGTTGCGTCACCAGGAAGTCTGCACGCCATGCCAATGATGGCAATCTTCTGTTGAACTTTGGCACCATCTTCGGCGACAGGGGGTGGCGAACACCCCGCCGGCTGTGATTCAACAGTTTCGTATGTCATGTCTATCTTTGATGTTTAATCGTAGACTTGTCACCACAGTGCTCCACAAAGATCTTCATACAATATCTGATCTTAGTAGCCCGAGGCATACAAGAGATACAACTAAATAAGGCTGAACAGCCTTCCCTATTGTCGATATCATTCATCCTGTCCCAATCACATTTGTTAAGCCCCTGAGCCGATCTAGACCCCCACAAGTGCTAGTCTCGGATATTGCCAAAAGCAAATCGAGCCATCCCGCTCATTGGCTAAAGTGCTCACTCGGATGTTGCTGTTCGGGCCGTGGTACTTTCGTGCCGCAGAGACGCGTTGCGTCTCCTTCTGCGCCCAGCTGCAGGCGGGGCAGCTATTCATCCACGGTGCCATGCAGTCGGTCTTTTGCGACAACTATCCATCCGACTTGCATCCCTCCTTGTGTCACTGGCGAATCTGAGACGGCGGCGAACTCGCGTCGCAAATGCAATTCGATTTCTTTCGATTCGCTTTGCAATGTATACCTCTTATCGCGGGGACATTTCGGATGTGCTTGGCAACTGTAAGTCATTCGCTTAGGCAATTGAGATTGCACTGTGACAAAGGTCCCAAAATCCTCGGACACATATTCTGTGAGGCTGCTCTAAATCCTCATATGAAGAGCTGCACTTGACAATTCTGATTCTTTTTTGCTCCATGACCAAAGCAACAATCCTCTGTCACTTTACTCCCCACCTCTCTCACCAATCTCCAATCCGTCGAACCTATCAATTGTAAAGATGGCGACCAATGTCGCAGCTACCGACAACACGGTCCCAACCGAGAAGGTTTCCGAGCATCCTTCTGGCGAAGGCTTACACAAGGCTCAAATTGCTCCCATAGCAAAAGAAGATGGAATCCACAGAGAAGGCGAAGACCCCAAACCCCAATACATCACAGGTATCAAATACTGGCTGATTGTTTTCGCTCTTTGTCTTGCCATCTTTGTCATCATGCTAGTTAGTCCCGACGCGCCGTTTCTTCCAAGAGCGCTACACTCTATCAGGTGGTCATGGTCTAACTCTCTAACCTCAGGACGGTACTGTGATTGCCACCGCTGCTCCCGAAATCACCGATGAATTCCACTCCCTGGCCGACCTTGGTTGGTACAGCAGCGTGTACTTCTCAGCCCTCTCCATCGCACAACTGCTATTTGGAAAATTGAACACGTTATACTCTATTCGATGGACTTACACGTGTGCCATGTTGCTATTCCGTATGTGGCTACCCGGCCCCTAGCACATTGGACCATCCTCTCCAATATCTACACCAAAGAATACTGCTGATATAGTGGCATTAGTGGTGGGGTCGGCCATCTGCGGTGCTGCACCTAATTCGCCGGCGCTCATCGTGGGTCGCGCCATTGCCGGATTGGGTTGTTCTGGACTGCTCATTGGAACGTTCTCACTGATCCCCCTGATTGCCGCCCCTTTGAAAAGACCCATCTTTGTGGGTACTGTTGGAGGGGTCCTGGGACTGGGTATGTCTATTGGTCCTTTGGTCGGTGGTGCATTTACTGAAAACATAACTTGGAGATGGAATGTGAGTAGTTGCCGCCATTGAAGCAATGTGTTGTGGCTATCCTGATTGTGTGCTCCTAGTTCTACCTCAATCTACCCGTCGGAGCTGTGAGCTACCTCATCTTCTTCTTTCTGATTCATCCGCCCGCCACCTCGAAGCCGATCAAGTCGGCAAGTCCTATACTCAGAGCCATCGACTTGCTTGGTCTTCTCATCGTCGCTCCCTGCGTTATATGTCTGCTTCTCGCCCTGCAGTGGGGTGGTCCTATTTACCCGTGGAGCGACGGCCGCATTATCGCATTGCTGGTCCTCTTTGGCGTTCTAGGCATAGCCTTCATTGCTGTCGAGATTTGGCAAGGAGATGAGGCATTGTTACCACCACGCGTATTTACCCAGCGAAGCCTGCTTGCGGCTGTATTCTTTTGCTTTTGTTCGAGCGGATCATCTTTCACTTTCGCATACTATGTTCCCATGTGAGTTGTGAATTTTCATTATTTGCTTTTCAGAGACTGTGTTAACACTTTACAAGATGGTTTCAAGCCGTTCTGGGCACCAGTCCGCTGCAAGCTGGTGTTGATACACTGCCTCTCGTTATCTCACAGACCATTGCTTCGGTAGTGGGTGGAGGTGGTATCGCCGCTATGGGCTACATTTGGCCATTCATGATCGCTTCCTCGGTGTTGCTTTCAGTAGGCGCTGGCCTCATTACAACCTTTAATTCAACTATTCCCACCGGCAATTGGATCGGGTACCAGATTCTGTACGGACTGGGCATGGGCCTGAGCGCACAGACCCCCCTCATGGTCGCGCAGAATGTGCTTGAGCTTGACGACATCCCCCTTGGGTCCGGGATGGTCATGTTCACACAAACTATTGCCGGGTAAGCCTTTGCGTGCTATTCCTTACCGTTCCTGTCTCGTGTTCATTAAACCGCTCTACAATATCTCAACAAAGGTTTCTAACCATCTTCTCGCAGCGCTATATTCACTGCCGTTGCACAGGCTCTGTTCGGGAATCGTCTCTACTCCGGTTTGGCTGGCCTGAATCTTCCTGGATTTGATTTTAGTGAAGCTTTAGCTGGCGGCGTAACAAGCATTACAGCTGGCCTAACGGGCGATTTGAAACAGGCTGTGGTCCAAGTCATCAACACGGCGCTTACACATTCTTGGCGCCTCTGTGTTGCTCTTTCCTGCATAGGAATGATAGGATCATTGGTCCTAAAGCGCCAGAAGATTAGAGGCCACGAGAATTCCAAGAAGACGGAGTTGCCCCATCACGATTGATAGCTACTCGATGAAGGAGGATTAGATGAGAAATGGGTGTGTGGGTTAGGTTAGAATGGATGCGAGCCAATATAATTAGACTTTTTGTTGTCCCAATGTTTCTACATTATTCACTGGAGTGGAATTCCAGCCTTTTCACGGCCTGGCTGCAGCCAGACTGTACTATGTACCCCAGTTTATTGTCCCAATACGGTGTCTGTAGAGAGCTGATTACGGCGGTGATACTGGTTTTTGATACAAAAGGCATATTTCTATTCTAGGCCACTGGCTTTAGTCTCCTTTATACAGCCCCTCCTGCCTACCACAGCTAAGAACAATATAAAACTAGCTCTCACAAACAAGTCATGGGCTCGCCATTCGTTGATTTAGTCCACGACTTCATGTGTACAGTTTCAAAAGAGGAAAAAGCTCCCTGTACTCTTATAGCCGTTGAGAATATGTTTCATGGCAGCCAAATGTCTTCCCTGCTCAGCAACACGCCCGATCCTCGCCACAATTGCCTTGATATCTGTAATCTTGGTCGGTATTGCGTGCCCTTGGCCATGCCTGTGCAATAACTTGCCATCGAGGATGTGATGGAAAGGCGTGATAAAGCCGGGTCCGCCCGTGAGGTCCGAATGATCTGATTTGCATGCAAGGGAGCGGCGTATCAGAGTACATAAGTGCGAGGCATAGGGGCGGTCTTGGCGTTTACGAGGGCGGTAAGGCAAGGACGCAAGGAGAAGAGGCGGGACGGAGAGAACCGTTGTTAAATAAGGGCAACCCCAGGGCAGCTGTTCCAGACAACGTTTATATAACGCATGCGGTGTCGAAGGCTAGCACCTGCTTCACTCGTTGGTCGCTGGTGGCCAGCTACGAGACAGCTGGCTGCCAGGAGGAGCCAGTCAGTGGAGTTTCAGATACAAGATTTTCACCGGTCGCAATCACAGATTGCGGCTATAGACACAATACAACACACATGCTGATCTACTGCGACCTCACTGTTTGACACTATTAACTGTTCTTCCATAACAACCAATGATAACATTCAAGAACTAGCGAAATCTGCAGATCGGTCCCTTCACATGAAATGCGGTTGCTGTATCTTGAAAGATTCGTGCCTTAGCATACATAGCGGGCATGACAGTTTGAGTTCTGTCCGTTCAGTGGCGCTTAGCGGGAATTGTAGGGCTGAAGTACAGTGCACCTTTGCCCCGCTGGTCTACCTTGCAGTTGTGGGGAAGGTGTAGACGCGCCCTTCTATTAACAAAGGTTGCGGGATCTCGTGGCTATTTATTGGAGCTTTTTTCTAGTTCAGAATCTATCAAGTTTAAACCGCATCAATCAAGATGTCCTCCTCCAAGGTTCCGGCACCAAAGGCATTTGTCTTCGACGTCTTCGGCACAGTCGTCAACTGGCGCCTGAGCCTAGCGCTAGGCTTAGCTGACGCTGCACGCTCAGCGGGGAAAGCAAAAGCAGCATCGAGCAACGGATCAGCAGCTGCAGCAAAGGCGAAGAACATGACGCATACTGACTGGGAATGGTTTGCTGTCGACTGGTAGGCTCTTCCGCTCAAGGGATATGGTATTCCCCAGCTCACTGTATTGTAGGTATAACCGATACATCAAGTTCGCACACTCTGTCCAACCCGGTGTCACAGACTTTCTGTTACAGGAAGATGTGCATAGACGCACACTAAAGATCTTAATCGAGAAGTACGGATTTGAAGGGCTCTGGACAGCAGAGCAACTTGAAGACCTGGTCTATCTATGGCATAAGCTTGACGCCTGGCCCGATTCAGCTGCAGCCATTGCTCGATTGGCAAAGCTGGGACCGGTTATAACACTCTCAGATGGATCTGTTGAGCTTCTCGATGCGCTGAACAAGAGGAACAGCCTTGGGTTCACTGATATCTGGGGTTCGGATACCTGGACTGCATACAAGCCCAACCCGGCGGTCTACGAAGGGGCGATCGCAAAACTCAAGCTGAAGCCCGACGAGGTTGCACTGGTTGCTGCCCACCTTGGCGATCTCTACGCTGCCAAGAAATGCGGAATGAAGGCCTTTTATGTGGAGAGACCCTTTGAGGAGCGCTACAGCGCAGAGGAGGTTGAGAAGGCCCGTTCAGATGGTTGGGTGGATCTGTGGATACCATACGGGAAGGGTGGGCTTCATGGCGTTGCTGATAGACTGGAGTAAAGTAACTTGGGTTTTAGTGCGAGGTGCCGGGTGCCGCGACCCCAAACAAGCGCAACCACCAGTAGATGTCTCCATACCTTATATTCACTACGAACTCACTACTCAATCACCCAGACGTAACTCCGCTTGACACCGCAAACTTCCCTACATGATATCAAAAGCAACCCGATCACGACTGGCCACCCACGAGCGCACCGATCTTCTTCGCCGTCGTAACCAATTCAACTATACCCATTGTCCACGTCCTCTTCGTCCAGCCTTCCTTGACAGGCAACCTCTCCTCCATGAATATCGCCCGCACATGGTCGCATTTGATCTTCTTCCCATCGCCAAAGATACCTAGAATGAAACCAATTTCACCGTTTCCGATCGAATTGGTAGCAGCTCCCGGGCTCAGCTGTGCGTTTGCTACTTTCTGCTCCTCAATGCGGCGTTGCCTGAACGCGATCAGGTCCTCGGCGGACAGCGTCTTTCCGCCGTCCGACGACGATGTCAACAATGCCTTGACAAGATCAGGCTGCATCGTGTGGTTATCGCCCTGAGCATAGTCGCGACGACTGAGCGAAATGTCGTGCTCAATGACGCCCGGAATGGAGAGTTGGTCGAGGTTGAGGCATGGCTTGCCCATCGAGTCTTTCTGGCCCGGGCTGCGAACTCCGAAGGCAGAGAACACGATGGCCCATGGATTTCGCAAGTAGTACCAGACCTTGGCGAAGAAGGACCGCTGCTTCGGCTTTCCGTCCGCTTCCCGTTCTATGAAGATAGGGTTGCTCAACGTGGCGCCCAGAGCATGGGACAGGCCGATCTGTTTCATGGCGAACGTAAAGTCATTAACGCGCACGTTTCGACCATCGCGGGGCAGGTAGCCATGGTTCGCGAGGCTGTTGAGAATAGGACAGGGACTTCGAATGTCGGTTGGCACCGCGGGACAAAAGTCACCTTTCGCATAATGCGAAGAGTTGAGGGAAGTCGTCGACTCTGGCATGGTGATATGAGACGGAAATCAGAGTCGGCCTTTGCGTACTAAAGTTGTGGCTACGAAAGCTTGGAAAAAAAGAAGAACAAAATGAATGGGAAAGACATTGTGGCATGTTCTGAGGGTCTGAGTCAAGGTCATTTACTGCCATGCTGACGGTCAGCCTCTCACATGCCTCTAGGGTTAGTTGCCTCTACGCAGCCTTGCCCCATGCAGTCTGTCTGTGATACAGGCGCAGCTAAGCCTCTACCTACAATGTGCAATGTAATCATTTCA
Organism: Seiridium unicorne; assembly: GCA_039778275.1. NCBI lineage: Eukaryota > Fungi > Ascomycota > Sordariomycetes > Amphisphaeriales > Sporocadaceae > Seiridium > Seiridium unicorne. Next base: position 238,652 of record JARVKF010000416.1, read on the forward strand.
CGTGTCATCGATGCATGCAGAGCCCTGGGGCCTCTCAGGGCTCGGGACCAACTAAAATCGCGGCAAGTGGTAGGGGTCACGCTAACGTCAGCTTGGCGCTCTATTGTGACTGAGCCGTGCCGCAGGCTGAGAATAGATCCATTGACCAATGGCGGGAGCTAACAGCGAAAACAGCGTAGAGCAGGGATCATAGCGAGCTGGGCTGAGCAGTCCACCAATGTCATCAACCACAATTACCACTAAGGACCGGACGAGGCGTGCGGGGCTTACCAGGCCAGAGTTTTTCGTTGCGGTAATTGTGTATACCCCAATTCAAGAGGTGGCTGCATCGCCTAGGCCGCTACGCTATTGGCTCATGCAGATGATAGACCCGATTGGGACAGCTTTAGAGCTTTCACTATACCAGTCAAGGCCACACACATTTCTAGACGTCGTGGGCTGAGCTGAAGAGCGCGATCCAACATGCAAGAAGCAAGCCATTCCAAGCTGAGAGGTGTGAACCTTCGCCAAATGCAGCTTGGGGTTGAGACAGGTTGGAATGCATCCAAGCTGAACTGGAATTTAGTAGGAAACTATGGCTCAGCTCGGAGGCATTTGGGACGAGATTGTATTTGAGCTTTCATTCATATGAGTTCAAGACCTTTGCTGGTCTTCTCGACTCTTCTTCGTCCCCAGACTGCTTTCCTGCACCGCTCTGCCGTATATAGGATGTCGTCCAATACCACTCAATTGCTGTCCACTGGCAGGACCAATGGCAGCGTCAACGGTAGTACAAGCACTGGGACCAAGTCCGAGTCCGAAGAGCTCAGAATCCTGAACCAGCAGCTCAAGGATGCTTTATACTTGTCTAAATTCCACGGAGATCCACTGCTAGGAGTAAGTCAGTCCTTTTTGAGGATCTTGCAAGACTGGCTATCACGCTGTGCAATGCACTGCAGCAGATTGTACCACCAACTGTGCAGAGACATAATTAAGTTGCTCACCATGGAATCAGGACAAGATCAAGACTCAGACCAGCTATTTTGAAGATTTTCGAAATATCTTCTCCTTCCAGAATGCATCAGCCCTTAGCCAACTGGCTGGAAAGCTGCTCGCCGGCAAGGGCCCAGATGTGATCACTCCTATAACTAAGACCATTAACCTGTCTAATCAAGCCTTAGATGCATTCCGGTGCTCAAGTTGTTGCGTCCCTAGCCACCAACAGCAAGCTTCGAGCCATGGTCGTGGAAAATGGCGTGAAGACCAAGTATGAGCGCATGCTTCACCCTCCGTTGACATACCTCGGCGATGCTTTCAAGTACCGCCAAGCCGATGGCAAGTTCAACAGTGCCCTACATCCCCATCTGGGCCAGGCTGGAGCTCCTTATGCCAAGACTGTGCCATCTCAAACCCATCCCCTTGGGGCTCTTCCAGACCCAGGAGATATCTTTGACCGCTTGATGGCACGAGACGACAAAGGTCGTCAAAGTGCATCAGGTCTGTCTAGCATGCTCGTCTATCATGCGACGATCATCATTCATGATATCTTCCGAACCAATGACAAGGATAAGAACATTTCTGATACGAGCTCTTATCTGGATCTTTCTCCACTGTATGGCTTTACCGATGCGATGCAGCGCAAGGTGCGTGACGACAAATACAAGCTGGGTCTCCTGAAACCCGATACATTCGCTGAAGACCGCCTATTGCGACAACCGCCTGGCGTTTGCATCATGCTGGTCATGTACAATCGCTATCACAATTATGCAGCAACTCAGCTTCGTCGCATCAACGAGAACAATAGATTCGCCGTTCCGGAGAAGTACGCCCTGCCCAAGGCGGCGGCAGCAGCAAAACTATTCGTAAGAAGGTTGTCTGCGGAGCAATATAAGCAATCCTTGGATCTGCTCAGTCTTGGCGAGGACAATCTTCTCAGCACTACGACTGATCAAGAGTACGAGCAGTTCAAGACTTTACTTGACACATATAGCAAGAAGTGGAAGTCATATGAAGCTAGTGGGCCTATCGAGGAACCGACGACCAAAGACTCCAATAGCCAGAAGGAATACGATGATTACATCTCGTTTCAAAAACTGGAGAAGAGATTGAAAACTCTCGCAACGAATGCGAAAGCTGGCTCGTTGATCTTGGAGGCTCTCGCTCTCAAGAAGGATGTCACCGAAGATGATAAGAAGAAAATAATCGAGGAGTCTAAGGCCGTTGCCTCCAAGTCCGTCTCAGACTTCGAAAAGGCGCATGTGGACGCATGGAATAAGCTAGACGATGATCTCTTCAACACTGCTCGATTGTGAGTACTCCTACAGCTACTGACACTCGTCTCTTCCTATAGCTGACATATGTACAGGATCACTTGTGGAATGTACATTCAAGTTTCAATTCATGATTACCTTCGTGCCTTGATGGGCTTCCATCAGTTTGACACGACATTCACCCTGGATCCACGAGTGGCAGAAGATCACAAGAATGTTTCCCGTGGCCTTGGTAACCAGGTAACAATCGAGTTCAATTTGCTTTACCGCTTTCATTGCGCTATTTCTCTTCGAGATGAAGTATATACAGAGTCATTCCTCAAAGAACTCAAGGCGTTCAGACAGTTTGACTGGAGGAGCCAAGACCCGACCAAGCAGGGCCAGGAATGGAGCCCTAAGGATATCACTCTAGAGCAATTCGCCGCACTGACCAGAGGGCCTTCAGAGCCTATGGAACCCTGGAATCAGGAATTCGGACTTCTTCTGGATCCCAAGTATTCATTCAAGCGCAACAAGGATACCCAGCTCTTTGATGATCAGCAGATGATTGACGAATTGCTGCGATCCATGGATGAGCCCATCTGTAAGTGCGAGCTACCATCTTTTCAATAGAACGGAATAACACTAACTGTCGCCTCAGCCAACTTCGGTCCTAGAAATGTGCCGAAATGCCTTAAGCCAGTCGAGATTCTTGGCATTCTACAAGCGCGTAAATGGTTAGCACCTCCTAATTGACAATGATGACGACTCATCACTGACCTTGACAACCACAGGGAGATTGGCACACTCAATGATTTCCGCGAGTTCTTCCAGATGAAACGCCACGAGACCTTCGAGTCCATCACGAAGCATCCCGAAGTCCAGACAGCACTCCGAGATCTTTATGAACACCCCGACAAGGTTGAGTTCTACCCCGGTATTTTCTGCGAGTCTGGAGCAGACCTCAATGCGGACCCTGGCCCGAGTGACCTCGACTCCGCCCTATGGGCTGCTATTTTCTCTGACGCAATCACTCTTGTTCGTTCAGATCGGTTTTACACAGTAGTAGGTGTACCCATCTCATTCAAATGCGACTAAGCTAACTGACGAAGGACTGGAATACCAACTCTCTGACTTCCTGGGGCATGAAGGAGGTTACACCTGACAATGACAACCTGAAGAGCTCTGTCTTCCACCGTCTAATCCAGCGAGCTTTCCCCGAATGGTTCCCATACGACTCAGTTCGGTTCTTTCATCCATTCTACACCTCGGAACAGAATGCGACGTACGCCAAGCAGCAGGGTTATGAAAAGACCTTCAAGATGGAGAAGACTGTCGTCAAGAATGATCGCGATCAGGACATCAAGATATGGGACAATCCTAGCAAGCCTATCAAGCCCATATATCTCAAGGATATCGCGAAGATCAATGCTGTGCTGACAGACCAATCCGATAAGCTCGTGCACCCAGCTCGACTTCGCTTGAAGGACATGCCGCTGAAGGTTGCTGAGATCTTGAAACCAAGGAAGGATGGTTTCCAGGCCAAAGTACAGAGCCCCATCAAGACTGACGACTCAGCTTTGACGAAATATTTCGTTGATTTGATGCGCGACATCATCAAGCGAGAATTCATCGTCATGGATAAGAGCAATCCCGCCAGGCCCATCTACCAGATTGATATCACTCGAGAGTAAGTCCAGAACACGAATAACCTCCGTCGAACTTGATCACAGTGAGCTAATAAGGCTGCAGTGTCGCCATTCCCGTCGTTACAAGATACGTGGCCGAGCTTCTAGGTTTTGCCGACAAGGTCCGGAGCGACACTAACACCAACGCCAAGTACTCCGAGAATGAGATTTACCAGCACATCACTAACTGTCAGATGTACCTATCGTATAACGTCGACGAGACCAAGTTGATCAGACGCCGAAAGGCATTCATCTCGTCTATGGACTTCTTGTATGAGCTGACGAAGAACGGCCATATCCGTGACGTGAGCCTGTGGGGTAGGTTCCTTGGTGCCCTATGGCCGTTCGGATCGCCGCCAAGCGCCATGAAGAAGCTTGGTCTTGATATCGCAAGGGAAGTCCTCAATAGTGAAGGAGATTCTGGCCGATCTGCCGCCATCTTGCTACTCATCGGGCTAGATAGCGCTTACCAGGCCGTCGTCGCTGTAGGTGACTCACATGGACACCACACTAGCTAAGGAAGTATGCTTTTGTCACTAACATATTTCACTAGTTCACTTCAGTTCTCAACCTTTTCATTAGAGAGTTATACAAAGAGGCGGAGAAGGATAATGAGGACAGGAAGGCATCAACTTGGCAACAGCTCCAAACTCTGGCATTCGACGACAGTGAGAAGGCTCTATCAACCATCTCAGCAATGGTCTTGAAGGCACAAAAGTCCAGTGTCCGACTTCCTATCGTCAGGAAGGCCGTTCAGGACTGCAAGTTTCCAAATGATGCGAACCCACTGTTCGAGATCCGAAAGGGTCAGACAGTCATCTGTGACTTGGTAAGTTTTTCCATTGTTGATATTGTCCAGGAGGCATGCTTACTCATTAAAGTATGCCGCCGAGGCCAACAGCAAGTTGAAGTCGGATGATGAGACTGATTACCTGTCCTACCAATCGACTTTTACTGACAAGTTCGCCTCATATCACCCCAAGCACATCGCTGCTCTCAGTCTCACGGCCATGATCAAGACACTCGCGCAGATGAAGAATCTGCGTCGCAGTCACCATGACCAAGGCCACCTGAAGAAGATCAAACTGGACGCCTCGTATGAAGGGTACTCGAACTACATGGCTCCCATGCGAATGCAGAAGATTGGCTACGACGTAAACAAGGCGCTCGAGAAGGACCTGCCGAAGCAAAGGGAGGAGGCGCGCGGAGCCCTCGCCAAGGCAACCAAGGACAACGACGATGACGCCATTAAGGCTGCTAATGACTCTCTCAAGGCGGCCGATCAGAGGGAGAAGAGTCTCAAGGAACTCTTTAGCACCAAGATCCTCAGGCCCGCCACGGACACCTACATGACCCCCGAGTGGGACGAGATGGTGCCCTTCCCAACCAGTACGCCCCCCTGTAGCTTCGCTTTCTGTCAAACTTCGCTAACGATGGATGTCTTCTAGCCTGGAAAGTCCGCTTCGACGGTTTCGGGCCCTCGGATTATGGCGGCGAGAATCTCACGATGCTCCAGCGGGCTCCAATGCCTGATGATCAACCACCGTGGTACCAACCAAACGGTCCCAGCCACGTCGGCGGTTCGTTCGCTACCTGGAATCATCTGGAGACGAAGGCCCTGCCTGACCTTGCCGCGAGCGCGGCGCAGCACAAGGATCACTTGGTCAGCACTGGGTGTGGTCTGCCCCACGTGGCGGCAGCTTAGTTTAGTATGGTTCTCGACCCCAGACATACCGAGGGTGGCGTTCAACGGATTCTTCAATGGGGATATTTCACAAATTGTGTATTGTATTTATGTCGAGCTAGCTGTCAATCGGCCCGCCAAATCGTAGAGCAATGCGCATTTCGACCGTGATGAATTGTGCGCCAATTTCCCGAAGTGATCATTAGTAAATCTCCCGTCACACGACGAGATTAAATCCTATAGTCTCGGCTCCGATAGACAGACCATCCCCAGATTCCAAAGCTATTCGGGCCTATACCCCATGCTGTGCTGCCAAGGCGGTCTCTGGCCACCCCCATCATTGGGTCACAAAATGGTGGTTCCCCGCAATCCTTCCGCTAGCAAGTGCAATTACATAGTCTGCCAAGGGTCAACTTCGCTTATAAGCGAGGCATGGTAGCTTTGACCGTGACATGTTGCTTCCACGGGGAATCCAGTCTTCCTCGCCAACCTATGCGGATTTACACTGAGAAACCGGGCGAACACTCAGATCATGATGAGTCTCTTATACCAATTTCTGGCGATCGAAATCCTCCTACTAGGACTTGCTACAGCGGCTGGGTCACATAGCGATGTTCTCGTCTACTGCAACCTCATTGACGCTGCACTTCCAGGTCGTATATCCTATCCCAATAGCACTATCTACGATGCCTCCCTGGCTTCCTACTACTCAGGCCAGGAGAGCGACCTGAAACCCGGATGCATCTTCACGCCAACTACCACACTTGAGGTCTCTACCTTCGTCAAGCTGGTCACCTCGGATCAGGAATGTTCGACGCCTCCTCAGTTCGCGATCCGCAGTGGCGGGCACATGATTTGGAGCGGTGCAGCCAATATCGAGGGTGGCATCACGGTCGATATGCGGAGCATGAATTCATTGGTGTTGAGCGACGACAAGAAAGTGGCGTCATTGGGGACTGGTAGTATATGGAGCGAGATCTATACGGAGCTAGTACCCCTCAACCTCACGGTGATGGGCGGTAGAGTTGCAGGTATAGGCGTCGGTGGGCTAGCCTTGGGAGGTGAGTGTTCATATCCTGGACCTTGGACATCTAGCTGACTGTCACGTTGAAAGGCGGTATTAGCTACCTCTCCCGCCGCCACGGCTGGGTCTGCGATAACATCTACAACTACGAGATAGTTTTAGCCAGCGGCGAGATCGTCGACGCCAACGCGGGAAATCTCTCAGATCTCTGGCTCGCTCTCAAAGGTGGATCGAATAACTTCGGTATCGTCACGCGCATCGACGTGCCCACATGGCCCATCGGTCAGATGTGGGGAGGCAGCATCGCCTTCAACTACACGAACGCCACGCTCGGGGCAGAGGCGCAGGCTTTCAGCGAGTTCATGGATCCCGCGAATTTCGACGATGCCGCGGATATGGGCATGGCGCTGGTTTTCCAGAACCCGGGCGGCACGTATGCGCTTGGGAATTCGCTGTTCTACGTCGAGCCCGTGGAGAATCCACCGGTTTATCAGCGGTTTACTTCTATACCGGGGCAGATTGGTAATAGTCTGGGGTTGGCCAACCTCAGCTCGTTCCCGATAGAAGCTGGTGGGACGTTGCCTGCGGATACACGACGGTCAGTAGCTTCCATTCATCATGTCCCTTTTATCCTTCGTTCTAACTGGCCGAACCAGCGCAATTGATATTGTTTGCTCTTTCAAAAACGGTGACGCGACTTTATACCAGGAGCTCTTCCAAGCATGGGAGGACGGAACCAATTCCCTGACCGACATCGAGGGACTTCAGCTCGTTTTGCTGATTCAACCACATCCCGTGACTAACGGCACCAACTCACTCGGACTTTCTGCGGGGGAAAAAGATGTAGTTTTGTCCGTGATCACTGCGTCGTATGCCAACAATGAGGACGATGAAACGGTTCAGAATAGCATGCAGGCTATTGTTGATAAGCACGTTGGAATTCTTCAAGGTCGTGGCCTTTACCTTCCATTTCAGTATTTGAATTATGCCGACCGAACACAGGATCCAATTGAAAGCTATGGCGAGGAAGTGAAGACACGACTGCAAGAGACCAGCAGGAAATATGATCTAGATGGCGTGTTCCAGAAACAGGTAAAGAGTGGCTTTAAGTTGTTCAATTAGAATATTCTACGTATGATGTAGATGCTTCGGTAAATCTGGTTTAATTAACAGCTTCTGGCAGTGTCAGTGACATTGGTATCCCGTTGACGTTATTGCAAAGCTCAATGGACGTACTCGTTCACAAGAATTGGTCAGCGTGCATTTTGAAGCCTTATTTGACTCGGCATATTACAATCTCGTGACTCACTATGAAGTAGTATCGTCACTCCCGGAGAAAAGGGTGTCGCCTCCGCAAAAGCTCGAGTGAACGTAAATGATCCAGTTACAAGGTAATTAATCGTCAGGGAACCATGTTGACCAAGACTATTGTGGGTGCACAAGTGCAAAGTGATACTAAATGTGAATACAATCTTCAAATGAGTAATATCCCTCTTCCTACCATCATGTAGACCAGTATACAAGTACAAAAGGAGGAATTACACCTCGAAAAATAAATTTGTAATATCGATGTAGAGAAAGCCCCCCCAGAGTCAAAGGGATAGATGAAGTACATTAAAGAAATTTGAATGAAAAAGAATGCAATCGTTATTTTCGTGACCAAATCTCTCGTAGCTGTCGCCACGCCGTCCACAACCCCAATACTACATTAGCAGTCGAGGAGTGGGGATCGCCATCATCGTTTCCGGAACTGGCCAGCAGCCCGTCGATCAACTCGTTCAAAATGAGGCGATGCAAGGCATCCAAGTTTCTTTCCTCGTCAGGCACATCGTATGCGCGCAGACCTCTCGTCTCAAGGAACTCAGCAATGATCAATGGTCCCTCATTCAGCCAGAACGTCCTAGCAACGCAAACCATAGACTCAAGTTCACCAACGAGGTAGGGTGTCTGTGGTGGCAGAGACTTGGCTTGACCATCTTCCACAGGGAAGACAACGTGCCATATATCAAGCCACTGTGATGACTCTAGTGTGCCGGGTTTCGCCCGCCTGGCGAGCTGGTGCATTTGGTCTTCCGTGATTCCTTCTGGCACTGGTGGGTCCTGTTTCTGACAAGTACGGGCCCTGATGTGGTCATCGCGATCTGAAGCCCGATTGAAAGTCTGGCCGCATGTTGGACAATACGGTGGGCGTTGGTGTAAGTTCCATAGATGCCGCTTCAGATCCTCGATTGAGCGCAAGTCAGCTCGGCTAAGGCATCTCATGTGTTCTTTGCGGTTTCGAATGTAGAACGGACAGGCAAAGACACGGCTCTCAGACCCGGGTAGGTCCACGAAGATGGTGTCCTCCTCTTCTGGCATTGTCCTTTGCTCGACTTCGGCATGCTTCGAAAGAGAGTGTAGCTTGATACGCTTGCGCGTCCGAGGAGACAAGGATCTTCTGGGCCTCTTGGTCGACGGCGAAGTTTTCAGGAGCTTATCGGTGAATCGATGGAGCGCTACTGTCGCAAGGTCTTCCCTGACTTCTGCGAATATCGGGCCCAAGACTTGGTTCTCAGGCGTCGCAGGAGAAGAGTCAAACAAATACGAGTCATATTCATCTTCGCTAGTTCCAGCAAAGACATCATCACCAGGGTTCGAAGTTGAAGAGACCCGGTTAGTCTCTTGACTTGGACTCTTAGATGCAATTTGGTGGCCCAATGCTGTTCCTGGATCGGAGTCTTGCTTGTCGGATGGAGCTTGGAAATCGGTTGCTCGAGTCAATCTTTCCCCTAACACCGAAGAACTAGTGGTTGACCCGTCCTGGCCTGTGGTCTGAGAGGTTTCTTCAAAGTCGCCATGTCTGTTTCTGACCAACGAGCCACTTGAGGAGCCGAGCCGTTCCCAGGGGGAATGGATATTTTCGCTGTAAATAGAAGACTGTGTTTGCGTGCTTCGGCCCATTTAATCTTAACGTAAAGTGTTTGGTAGTCGCATTGCGGTATGCTCAGTTGATTGATAGCTGCGGGGCCATCTCATGTAATTTGCCACTGTTGCTGTTCTGTGGTCTGTGGTTTGTTGGTAATAATCAGGGAAATTCGACTTATGCAGGTTCCATGTCTATAGGCTGAGAGTAAGTGCTAACCTGATTCGAATACCACGTGGCAAATTTGTGAACCTCACAGAACGGGAAAGCAGTATATAAATGTTGAGCCTCGCTTTAGGTAATCGAGGGTAATCAAGGATGGTTCGGTAATGTAGTATGTTGGTCGCCCTGTGCGTGTTGATCTGGCGCAGGCCTTTCAACCCGAGGCGCACAGTTGTGCGGATAAGCGTCAGCCTGCGTCAGCGTGTGCGCCACTGCTAGGACGCACGTTGGTGCAGGGAGGCCCCGGTACTGAAGGCCACTCGCGCTCGCTAATCTTTTACCGAGCGCATCATGCCAACACTGAGCGCCCAATCCCCAAATCTTGGGCATGCAAAGTGCCCGATGCCCGCCTTGTCTTGCGGCAGCCAACAAGTTCACCATTTTTACAGTACTTGTGCGGAGCGGTAGTATGTTTCTAGCCTACTACCTCGCTTTTGCCTAACATTTGTTCTGGTGAATTTGTGAACTCGTGTTAGGCACAACGTTTTCCACCAAACGTCCCACCGAATGCCACGTCTCATTCGTTCGGTACTTCTGTCCTCATGAGCTGCAGAGTTTTCTTCTCGGTGACTCAGAAGCGATGCGTGATCCAAGAATCGCCATCTACAGATGTGAATGTATATAATAACAGTAGTTTAGCTATCACATAAGTAGAAATGTCTGAATTATTTGTAGCCTTGATTCCCTTTCAAACTATAGCTCCAATGTGGGCCAATACCATGAATTACTTTCCAGACTCCGTCCTCAAACGTAGCCGATTACTTAGCTCTGTACAATTTACATGAGTTTGTCTAAGACTCAGTCAGTATTGGTTCGGCAGCACATTGGTGGCCAATACTCAATGGGGTGAGTGACTTACTGACCCTCATGCTCGACCTTCAGTTGAAGGAAGTGCTGCAGTATGGATGGCTTTCATCCTGCACGGCACAGTCACCAATGGGCGCGCCTGGATCCATGCAAAGTATTGCATTGAGTACCATGGGTACAGACCGCCGTGCATGCTCTATTAGGACAAGACACGGCGCCAAGATGGCGGAAGCGTGGCCCTTTCCTATTTAACCTTCTGCATCTGGATCTTCAGGACTCAACCAGGTCTGTTGCCGTCTTCTTCATCGACGGTGGGAAGCCAGTACAGAGGTTCATCGGGCACATCTGGCGTTGGCCTGAGACAGAGACCTGGGTTGGCCGCATGAAAGTGAGGCAGGAGACGACTGCTCAAGTGGCCGGGAGCCAAGTTGAAAGCGATTCCGGGTATTTCCTGGTCGGTGTCCAGTATGGCCACACCAGGGCTGGGGATAATCTCGACAGGAAGGGACTGGCCGTTAGTCCAGATACCGGCCGCCGGGGTGGCGGCGGGTGTTTGACTGGCATTCTGAGGGCTAGGCAGTACCGCTCGGGTTGTATCACCCCTTCCGGTCTCCACTTGTAGGATGTCGTCATAACGATGGGTAAATTCGAGGAATCTGTCCATGAAAACATGGAAATTTCCAAGAGCCGTCTCCCTCAAATTCGGTGTCACGTCACCAAATATCTCATCCACGACTTGGGAGGCCAACCTCTGGCGGAAAAACTGAGTGGAAATATGGCGGACACGCATCGCCAAGATCGAGCCGTCGATATATGGCGAAGGTGGCTCCAAGTCGTGTGGGAAGATGATACGCCAGATGACGAACCAGCGCTCACCACCGACAATATTTTGGTCTTGGGCCCGTTGACAGATTTCCCTCCATTGATCTGTCGTGACTCCCGGATGATGAAAGTCGACCCTTGTACATCTGTCCTCTCGAATATGTGACTCAAGTCTGTTGTTACTTCTATTATCAGTGAAGATAATCCCGCAAACGGGGCAATGTTTCTGCTGCATATGTTTCCTAAATAAATGCTGCCTAACATCGCCGATTCGGTTGAAGCCTTGGCAAGGGTGCTCGTGAACATTGCGCAGGAAGAAAGGGCAGGCAAACTGCCGCCTAGGCAAACGACCACTTGCTCGCGAGGCCGGTAGATCACGCTCTGATCTTTTTCTTCCGCGATCTGGCAGTTCGTCGTCGCCTTTCCTCTTAATGCCATGTACTGGAGTAGTGGCAGCGTGTGGACTACTATAAGTGAAGCTATCGCCGCACTCATAGCCAGACTGGCCCCCACTCGGTATATCCTCCTGGTCATTCAGGGTAGCGCAAAACGTATCGACGATGGTCTGCGTGATCCAGAGGCCCGAATGGAGCCCGCCAAAGCTTGTATCGCTGGGAAAGTTGCGACAATAGAGTCGAAAGGCCTGAGACAGGATGCGCAAGAAGTTGCAGTCAGCATCCTGGGCCGTGGCGGGGCCACTAACTGAGTACAGTCTTGTGGGGGCCTCTCGAACCACAAGCTTGGCTTCCTGACGATCGAACGAGGCGCTGATCCTGCGGCACTCGATGAAACTTGGCAAAAGACCAGAAATAACAACATGGTAGGACGGTCCGACCAGTAAAGCCAGGCTGACCTGTTGTCGCGCAGTCTCCTCGAGTCGCTTGGCGTTCTGGCGACAGTCCGCTATAGCTGGCGCTAATTGTGGTGCTTGGTGCGGGCCCTCGCTGGGGCCGATATGGAAGCAGACAACCCGGGCCTTCTCCGTTATGGGGATCTCATCCTTCTCCCCCTTCCGGATCCAAGCCCAAGCCCAAGTCTATTGTCTGAAGTTAATTAAGCCACTCAAAACAGAACTATGGAGTACAAGACAATGAAACAATGGGAGTCAAGCATCAATTGACTGTACTTGCCTCGTCGTGCGGCTGCATTTCGGCGAGCTGGTTGCTTTCGCTTCCCGCCATTGCAGGTCTTCCACGCGTGGAATGGCGCCCCAGGTGACCCGATATGTCGTATTGGAAGATTGCCTGGGTCGATGGTTACTATTGTGCAATTTGCGCGCCCGTTTAGATTTGTATAACTAAGGTTTCCAAAAGCATAGTTGGAGCCCTGAGGTCGCGGAATTTAGGCCAGCAACTTACAGATCACACTTTCAATCTCGAGTCGCGTCTGGATCCATGGGCGACCTTTTGACTGGCAAGGCGACCAGGGCGAATGCGTTAGCAATACCTTTCTTTAGGAAACACCGCGGAGGCAACAACCTAGCCTGCTATGCTGTGTCGTGAGCCGCCTATGGTGCACACAGCTGTGCAAGCTGCCAGCATCATCACGTGTGGTACTTTCGACGTACCCCTTCATCGCGCCATCCTGCACGTCAGCAACAGTATTGTGGGGAGTACCTTGGTCTAATGGTTCGCGGATCAGTTTTCTTCGTCGTGAAGTGTGGAGTGGACGGGTTGGGCTGACTCCTCTATCAAGCATGAGCCATGGCCAATAGTAGAGCACCGGCTCATGGTGGCCGCTGGGCTTGCGTCAGCCAGCAGGATTAGGCTCGCCTGCATATCCACCTACACAGTTGCAGACCACATCCTACACAGCTGTGCACACTAGCGTAAATGCCTAGACCCATATGGTGATGGACAACGAATCGGAGCATCTTCAATGTATCGCGGCGCTGACCGGTGCATGCGCAGGGAAATTGCTCCCCGTTGGTGTTCTGGCTGTCCGTGGATATTTACATATATCGACGGGCCAGACACATGCCCACTAGAGCAAAAGTGCCTTGGCGAATCCAGAGCGGCTGTTGAGGCTCCTCGGCAGACTTGACTGAGCAGGAACCTGTGATGGCGAGGAGCACTCACTTGTGTACAGAGCTGCTCGCGTCTCTGCTGTGTAGGAAGCCATACACAAATGTGTATCTCAGGGTCCGTACAGATATTGTGATGATGAATGTCACAGCGTTGTGTGCTTAAAAGGAATTTTACCGCCCACCGGATGTGCCTATTTCTGAAATACTGCAAAAACAATAAACAATAAGGCCGCTTGAAAGCCAACAATTTGAACCAAACATGAGCTCAAGTCAAAAATCGCACAAAGCTTCGGCGTCTGCCAGGTACGTTGACCTATAACAAAATGCCCCGACCTGAAGTGAGGGTACGCGTGCTGACTGCTAATTGCCAGGGTGTTGCAGAACGAGCGTATCAGCGCCTGGCAACAAAACCATTCGACCCCAATCAATCAGCAGCTGATCGGCTCAAAGTCTCACGATAGTCTTGAGAAAATCGCGCGGGCTGAGAAGGCTGCATCAGCCCAGATCGATTGCTTCAACAAGCGTTTCGGTGCGGGGGGGAGTAACGGTCGGTAACCGGCAAGGGGCCGAAAAGGTGAACGATCATGTACGATAGATTGTGTCCATTGGTGGGGGCGGAGGCTTGGGATTGCAAGGGCGACGTGCTTGGATTCCGAAGTCATGGAGGAATGAGGAGTACTCGCACATTTTCCAGACACTATCTAGAGACTTGTAAGCCAACCACGAGCGTTGTTGTCTCGGGACAACATAAAAAGCATTATAGAAAGGAGAGAATTGAACCATTCATACCAAGTGAATGACCTTCCGTCGACAAATGTGATACGTTTTGAGGTCATCATAGGCAAGTAATTGACCTTGACTTGCTTTCTAGTGTCAGCTAAGCCGCTAAATGCGAGTATGAGACCACGGGCACGTCTCTTTCTCAACTACCCGGCGTGGCGTGCCGCTTGTACCTAAAACAGATTGAGAAATTGAGGTATGAATTACGGTGGCAGCTGCATTTCCACAACATAATGCTGTCGCCCGCTTGGGTTCCCGCTGACTTCTCAGGTGGGTTTAGCCCTGCAACTCGTTCCAATATGCGTTTCTAATTGGCTGAGTCAGCCTTACAGGGAATGACGTGGGCTGAAGGGCACTACACACTTGTGTAGGCTGCGGGACCAAGCCACCAATCATAGCCTCGGCAGTTACTCCACCTGTGGAACGACTGCATCAGATGCCCGTTTCGCATCACCAACTACACCGAGGCTACTGACAGTGCCGATGGGTGATTCCTCATATTCTCAGTCTTGCCTAAGGGTCATTCTCTCGTGGTCCTTCAGTTCGTTATGATTGAGAGCGCTTACTCTAATAGTCCAGTCAGACAAACCCAGATGCTGTCTAATCCATAGTTCAAGAGCATAAGCAACTCCACACTTGTAAAAACACGTAAGTCGTCAAATTGAACTCTTTTTAAATAGTTTTTGACGCGCTTCAGATGCCACAAATGGTTCTATTTTGCTGGAATCCGCTTTCCTAAGAGCACATTGGCCAAATTTAAAATTCAATGCCACCTACCAAACGACTACGGCAAACAGAAAGCCTCGGAATATTCAAACGAGTAAGTGCCTCTGACACGACCAGAGTTTATGATCAAATATATGCTAACAAGGCCACGGGTTGCACTCATGGACAATGATGAAACATCAACACCGATCGAATCACGGACGCCCGAATCCGACTGTTCCTCAATCAGGACACAGTCACCACGTCTCGCGGAGTTGTCGCGGCAAAAAGGGGAAATTATCCTGAACGATGAGACTCATAAGTCCATGAGATTTCTGAACAGTGACAGTGGCACAGAATATGATGGCATTGACATTGTTGGAACATCAGTCGTAGGTGTTATCGAAGAGGAGATAAACAAAGGTTTCAGTACGGGCTCATGTAACTGTTTACCCTGCGGTCTTGAACCTATAGACTGACAAATTCATGTTTGACAGGGCGCGAAATGCTGCAACCAAGGAGTGATGAGTTAAGACCAACCTATTCACAGATCAAACATCACATACTAAAGTTTCATGGCTAGATACTACCCGACCCCCGAGCCGGACATTGACCCAATTGCCCATAATGTCAATCTGGAAGACCAATTGATTCTTTCCCAATCTCCACCCAACTTTATGGCACCTCAATCAGTATGGGGCATGCTTGCCGGATCGACAATTTCAAGTCTTACAAACATGCCGACACCACAATCACAATTTGGCTCATTATCAGACAATGAATCCTGTCTTGCACGCTTTTTGCCACCAGAAATTTCCGCGATCTCTGGTGGCAAAAAGCGTGCAAGACAGGATTCATTATCCGATAATGAGTCGGACGGGGAAGACAAACGCAATTCCAAGGGCAAGAAAAAGTCGAATGGTACGCGTAACGAAGAACCATTGCTTGCCTGTCCTTTCTACAAGCGATTCCCAGGGAAGCACCACGACTGTTCGAGATACGTTCTCAAAAGAGGCAAGGATGTGAAGCAGCATCTGAAGCGCCTGCATACAACGCCCGAGTTCTACTGCGCCCGATGTTACCAGACCTTTCACAACACCAAGGACCGAGACGAGCACGCTCGCGGCGCCAAGTGCCCTATCCTTCACGACCCTCAGTTCGAAGGCGTGACGGAGGACCAAAGGAAAAAGCTGGAGCAGTCGATGAAGCGGAGTAAGTCGCTTGAGGAGCAATGGCACATTATCTGGGATGTGATCTTTCCAGGAGTTGAGCATCCCAAGTCGGCTTTTATGGGGAATCCTCAGACTGAGGCTGTGTCATTGCTACGTGATGTGTGGAATCGGAGGGGGGTTGATATCTTGGCGAGCGTCTCCGACAATGGCCGATTCTCACCAGTGGATGTGTCGGCAAATATGGTGATGGAAAGACTCTTCGATCAACTAGAAGAGGAATCTGGCACCGAGAAGCTCTCTGCCCGCTGTGGATCACTGGCCTCACCAGGTCCCATACAAGACATGTCAGACCATCTGAGTCAAAGTATTTTCAGCCAATCTTTGATGGAAGAACCACTAAACATGGAAGTGTCAGACACTTTCTGGTCACCTTGCACGTGGGGAGACTCTGACGGCTATCCGGAGGCTGCGCTGCCTCCCACGCCATCATCCGTCATACTTAACAACTCCAAGAAGTGATACGGTGGTACGGGTATTTCCGGTGCTGTTTCCTTTGTGTCCTGTTGCAAATAATCAATAGATGGACAAGTAATATATTGAGTTTTTGAGCTTGTTATAGACTATTTGAAATCATGGAAATGTAGCTGGAACAGCATAAGAAGCGCTTCAAACAATACCCACCCACATGGAGTTTGCCAACTCATGATAATCTCTTAGTTTCTCCTCGCTTCCACCATTCCGTTGTACGTGTAAATCAACTTTTAGTTCTTGTCGACTTAGGCGCGAACTAGTTGTCACCCTTACGTCATAACGAAGAAGAATTGATTAATTCTTCATTATATCAAGGTAGACCTTCGGATATGTTGGGCCAGATTCCTCATATTAACCCATGCAGACCTCTCATATGTAATGATGTTATTAGATCCCTCCACTTATATGCCATAGATAGATAAAATAGAAGGAATTTTATATTTTCAATATGACATCTCATGTATGAAATTTGAAGGTAGCTGTCTCTGGCAAAACCAAAACAATAGTCATTCTTTTTCGTATACTGATCCCAGACCTCCTTCTTTTCACTATTTCTTACTTCGGAGGACCTGCCTGAACCAGAATTATGTAGAGCTAGCGTGTCTTCAGAAGCAAAGCTGGACCAAAACAATAAAGAAAGGAAAAGCAAAGATAACAAGAAAACAAGACATCTCCCTCCCTAATCCAGTGCGAATGGCTGGCAAGCCTCTTCAATCGTGTGAAACACTTCCCTCGTGATCGTCTCCACAAAAGGATTTGTTGCGCGCCAGAAGACTATTCAATCCAAGCTTCATCCATGAAATCATAATATTATGGATGGATCGGTTATCTCTTCGTTCCAGGCAGTATCAAATCGACTACCTGTTGCAGCACTCAGACCGATCACAGATCCGCCTTGGCCTATGTCGAATTGAGCACCAATGTTATCGAGGTCGGAGATCGGAGGAGAGTCGAAGTTAGGATAGTTGATCTGTTCAAAGACACATAAGCTAAGCCTACAATGGTAGGGGGTAGTAAGATATACATAGTCCTCATTGATGTTGAATGATGCAAAGGCGTCCTCCAAGGTATGACCGGGGGAATGTGACTGGTCTGGGAAGACCATGGTAGAGGCAGATGAGGCATGACTCGTCTTGGTGTCGTGTTTCATGTGATGTTTCTTGTGGCTTGTGTGCTTCTTCCTGGATGAGGTAGCTGTGTCTTGAGGAGCACGATCAGGCTGACTGCGCTCTTGAGTTCCGATAGACTGATTCGTAGCGGTTGGTGACAAAGACATGATGGATTGAATCTCAGCGAGAGATGGTTTAATCCGAGGGCTGAAGATAACAGAGAATGGGATCAGAACTATATATCAGTGCTTGGCCAAATTGTTTAATATTCGACGGTCATTGAGCTGCATTTTGTGATTAGAATGCAGTTCACGGTCGACATATATCGGTGTTCCAAACAATATATCAGGTATGGAAGTCGGGGTAAGTTCTCATCGGAGGTAGACCTGCATTTATGTATTGTACGAAATTAAGTGCCAAGACCTGAACGGGCAGTAGAATGATTCTGATATCATGAAAGTCCTAGTAATCGGTGTATATATCATTCTTTTGAACGCCAGTTCAGAGCCAATCAAAGCAAGCATCAGTAGTACACGGTGGGCAAAACCAATCCAATCCAATCGACAGGCGGATTACCAGATTACCAGAGCCCGAAGCAGCCAATCACTGAAGCGCTAGGTCTACTATTACAGAGGCTTCCCTGTTAATTTGGGTTCCGGAGGCGGGATGTGCATAAAGCCACCCGAAAACAAAAACGCTAAAATCAAGAATCCTGCATTTCATTGGCTCTTCAAACCACGCTAAATCTCGATACTACCCAATTCTCAAACTTCCATTCTCAAACTTCCATTCTCAAACTTCCATTCTCAAACTTCCATTCTCAAACTTCCATTCTCAAACTTCCATTTTTCAACTCCCAAGAAGACGGGTTAATAGTTATCAAAATACGTTGGTTAACGGTCAATGGATAACCCACATGATCTGTGCGTCCACCCATTAAATAGGCCCCACGGCTGGGGGTTGGAGCTCGGCCTGACCTGCCTTAAGACGCCCCGCGTAGTGAAGGTCGTTTCGTCGATGGGTAGCACATTATAGAAGCTCCCACTGTTGACAGCTGAATGAAATATGAATTGGCTTAAACTAAGTATATGTGTTGCCAAATAAGTAACCATCTGCGAAATATTAAAAACTTCTATGACTGGCATCTCGAGAGATCACCTGCCAGCAGCCAAGTTTGAATCTGGAGTGTGATACTTCCTATCTGATACAGCCTGTTTGTGGTATTAAATGGTGATCAGTGGGTAGCCTTCTACCCTGATGGTATCATTTCTAATTGCAAGGAAATCTTGACGAGTTAGGTTTTGTAAAAAAGAGGGAAAAAGGAAAAAAGGAAAAAGAAAGAAAAAGAAAAAGCAAGTCCGCCTTCATTCAGTTCACTACAGCCAATACGCCGAGTGGCAAGGCAACCATTTTCCGTACGCAGACTCCTGGATGCAGTCCTTTCAATTTAAAAAGCAATATTATTGGAATAATAATATCGTGTGACCATATGGATTTGTTGGCTGGAGTTCGAAGAAGTTCGAAGATTTACTATGGTCTGCAGCTTCACTGTTATAGACTCAAAGCATCTGGATCCTACATAATCATCACCTCAGTTTCAGGATATAATTCTCATTGCGAATCATTATTTGTATTATTGAGATGTCGCTCTGACGTCTGTATACAGTCTCACCTCCGAATGTTTGGGTTCAGGCGGTCAAACTACCAGCCTGACTCTTGATTTTACGGCCCTGCTTTGCAGCTGATTCTCACTGGAAGTATCACGCTATAGCCAGATTGCGCATTGGCTTTCCAATTTACCACTCTGCTTCGAATTTGAGTCTCACTTGCTCATCGGGAGTTTCACCCCACCCATTTACGAATTCGGGAGGCCGCATAACATGTCGCGGCTGCACCGTCACTATTCCAAAACTTTCTTTTCAAGTGAATAAATGGCAACCACGCATATGCGAGCTCAAATGTCAAGAAAGATGGTCGGTGGAAGTTTAACATTGTGGATCGGGCTATACCTTCACTGACATTGTATTCACATTGGGTCATCGGAAAGACACCTACGACAGTAGAGCACTGCGGTTGGTGTGAGGGTATTGGGAAATAGGCATCTGAACGATTATATCATTCTTACTTAATAAGAGGACGCACTGGCGTAACGGCAACGACACCTCAACTATAACCTTTCAACCACAGAACGACCATATTATCCCTCCGTAATATATTGCGTTAATCAAGCCAGTTGAACATTATGTGCAATGGCGGCCCGTGCTTTATATTTAGATATTGTCATTCGTCTCCAGTCAGAACCCTAAATTGCTTCATCCATTCATTCCACTCCACCAAGTTCTGACTGACTAGCTTCCACTCTTGGAATACTTTCAAGGCATCCATGTCTTCAC
This sequence comes from Seiridium unicorne, assembly GCA_039778275.1. NCBI lineage: Eukaryota > Fungi > Ascomycota > Sordariomycetes > Amphisphaeriales > Sporocadaceae > Seiridium > Seiridium unicorne. The sequence continues at coordinate 258,745 of JARVKF010000416.1, forward strand.
TCATGTGATCTTCACTCTTGGTGCCATTGAAGATCTGTATCTGGCCATGAAGGCTCTGTATAGACATATATAACATCGTTTCTGCGCTGATGCCAATCCTACTTCCCATTCGACCTAGTGCCTTATTTTGGAGTAATTCCTTGTTGCCCTTCAGGACCTTATGAGCCTGGAATAGAATGCGCTTTTCCGCACAGAAGCTCCGCATTCGGCCTTCAAACCCTGTTTCGGGGTGAAAGCGTGACTGAACAATTGCTGGTTTCACAGCGGCTGCATCATATAGCCGTTTCAATGTCTCTAAGCGTGCGTTGGATATTCCTAATACCCGCACTTTCTCCGGTATATATGACTCAAAGACTCGCCAGGCTCTCGTAGTATCCTCGAAATCCGGGTATGGAGAATGTAACATCAGACAATCCAGGTACGCGGTCGAATCGTCCTCCTCATGCCGAAGATTATGGAGAGAACGTGAGATAGAAGCTCGGATTTGATCTTCGAGAGGGGCGTCTAGAGGATAAGGCACATCAGACGGATCCTGAGCGGTTGGACGCGAAAACTTCGTCTGAACCTGCTGTGATATTACTATTTATGCCCTGTTGATAGAGTGACATATAACGAACGTGTAGATCTGCACGATCTTTCAGGTGGCCTGAAGACAATGCATCGCGTAATGCTTGACCAACAAGATCTTCTCGGTAATGCTTGGGTTGGCAGGCGGTGTCAAATGATTTGAAGTCGTTTTGTAGGGCTTTGGCAACGAGAGATGCGGTTTGTTCCCTTTTCCAAGCAGTGCCATAAACGAAGGGCTCATAAGCTTTACCATGCGAAGCCATTTGTTTACGTCGGTCACCACGAGTTCAGTAGTTGAGCCGTATCCACAATCTAATTAACAATATACAAATGGTCTGGCTTGGCATTCGATAAAAAACTTAGTATTCTGGTCAACCGTTTAAAGAGGGGAAGTCCTAGCCGGGCCCGCTTTGAGTGAATGCGGGGTTTTTGAGGACTAGAGTGGAAAATGAAACAAGGTCTAGACTGGCTGGCGGCGGTGGATCAAATACTGGATCATTGCCCAAGGATCATCTCCTTTCATTGCTGTCTTTCTTCTATATAGCGACACGTCGTATTGTTGCCTACATTTACAAGGACGAACTACATGAAGGTGTTTGAAGAATCTCTTGCTTTGCCCAGCTTTGAGAAATCCCAGAAGAGCCGTAGAAGAACAGGTGATCACCCACTCTCCATCGGGTGTAGCAGTTTGGCTTGTTCTCTAGCAGAAGAGCGAATTATTCCGTAGAGCCACTATTTACCGATTCAGAATCACCTGTGAAGATTGATATCTCTCTTCTCATAGATAACTGAACCCATTCCTTAGGCTAGATATCCATCTCAAATAGTCACAACGATCTTCTTTGCCGAAACGCCATTCTTGAGTATATCATACGCCTCCTGGATAGACTCCAAACCCTTGCCAGTAACTTGAGCCTCAGGCGCAGGCACAATAGAGCCATCAGCTAGAGCTCTAGGCAGGTAGTCATTGAAGATGGGCGCAGCGACGTCCTTGTCACCTTCCAGTGGCATAACAAATTTAGTCTCGACACCCCCGGGGATGGGGAAGTTTGGCACCATGGTCAGCGGGATCAGCTTTTGGTGATCTGGCGAGCTGAGCACGACAGCGGCGAGAGTCTCCACAATGGACTGGTAAGTCGAACGATCTAGACCACCATTCGCAACAGCGCCAGCAATCTTCTTGCCTTTCACGGCTGCTAGCAGGTCATCCTTGACGGAGGGGCTGTTGTAGTCGAAGGCCTGAGTGGCACCCAGCTTCTTGACGTAGCCGAAGTTCGATTGCGAGGCTGTCGTGATGACCTCATAGCCTGCAGCCCTCGCCAACTGGATGATATTACTCCCAACGCTAGTCGAGCCACCCCAGACAATTAGGACATTGCCATTTGGCTTAGCATGTGATTTGGGGGGATCGAGGGCTAGATATTCTGGGTGGAAAAGCGATTTCACAGCAACGCCCAAACACATTGGCAGAACCGAGGCTTGCTCGAAACTGATCGACTCCGGCACAGTCGTCGCCATGTGCTCCTTCAGGGGAACGTATTCCTGAAAGGCACCAGGCCCGGTTCCCGCCACACGATCGCCGACCTTGAACTTGGTGATGCCAGAGCCCAGAGCTGAGACCTCACCGGCCACGTCGTAGCCCGAAATCAAGGGTAGCTGCAACCACGAGAAGACAGCCGGGCCAGATAGCTGCATGAAATAATCCACGGGGTTGATGGCGACGGCTCGGCTCTTCACCACGATCTCGAAATCCTTTGGCTCTGGATATGGCGCCGACTTGACCTCGAGAGGGGTGTTCACCGCGACGAGATACGCTGCTTTGTTGGAAGCCATATTTGTTGTTGTTGATGTCAAATGGAGATTTCGAACTTGGTTTGTTTGATAGAGTAAGACGAACCACAGGGCGGGAAGTGCAGTGATATATGTAAGCCTCCAATCTCAAGCTCAGATCATAAGTGGCACAACCCGTTCCGGCGTTGCAATAACTAACTCCGGAGATCCGGGGACCCAAGTCAACCGGAAGCTGTATGCCGTTCTATTGTCATAGCCAAACCTTAAAGCCAGAAGCCTTTTCCTTTGGTCGATGGGACGGCCGGAGTTTAGTTTCGTTGCTACGCATGATGTAAGGGATGTAAAGGAACTGTGGAGAGCAAAGCCAAAGCGGAAATAGCGATTTCCTGAATGGGCTTAATAAACGATATACGACGCCCCACATCTATAACCTAGCACGATACAGACCCACAGCATCTCTAATTCGCACTGTGATGCAATTGGAACGCCCACACACTATCAGTCTAACTAAGGTTAGTCTAGTTGGGATCACCGGGGATATTGTAGTCTGCTCCTACAGTTAAAATAGCCACTTGCAGCATTTCCCTTTAACTGATGTCTCAATATTTCCACATATAGTAGATATCATAATGGAACTCTAACAAGCGCTTGCGGCCGGAAATCTGAAGACCAAGGTAAAAGGGGCTCAACTCCTACGGAAATCTCTCCAGACAGGGTACATCATAACAAAAGCTTGATAGAACTCCAATTATCATTCAAGGCTCTTGAGATTATGCAGCCGCAGCTTTTGAATGGCGTCAAACTCGGCTGCCCGCTCCTGTATGCTTGTTAGCAGAGTATCGCAACTACCAAGCGTCCTGCTCCAAACTTACCCGCTGGACCTCCGCTCGTACTCGTAGAGCAGCCTCGGGCATCTGCTCCAAGGGAACATCGACAGTAAATGTTGTGTTCGGCCCCTGAACGGGCTCGGTGTCTGTGTTTGGCTCTTGTTAGTACTGCGCATCGATTGCTAACCTACCATAAGAGGGAAGGGATTTGACATACTATAGATGGGATCGTTCCCGAGCAAGCCCAAGGACACCTGATCACGCTTGGCCAAGCCCGGCGAGCCCTGGAAATCGATCTTACAGGCAAAGTATCTGAACTGCTGCGGGGGCACGAAGGTCCCGAACAGCGTGGTGTAAGTGGCACGGTTCCAAACGTCGCGCGTGCTCTGGCCGTCCCAGCACCAGCCGTTGAAGCTCGAGTAACTGTACCGCTGCTGGCCCTGGATGTTGACGGCGCAAATGATCCAGCTGGCGTCGTTGGCGCTCACTGCGTGGGTCGATGGCTGCTGGGCTTGGCTGTCTGATGGGTCCTGAATCCGGCCGGCTGTGAAAGACGACGGCCGGAACGCGCTGGCCGATGGATTGGAGGTGGCTGTGTAGGCCAGCTGTACTGTGAAGTTGCGCTTTTGGAACCATCCCAGGTTGTTTGGATCATTACGGTCCTGCGTCGAGCGTTAGTAATCGTTATACGTAGTGTGCCTATAGTTGCGACATACAGCCTGGCTCATGCCTGCGCTGGGCGGTTGGGGCTCGTTCGCTGGGTATGAAGCCAGCCGTTGACGATTATCGCCCCAAGAACCCTTGCGCGTCCAGCAGTTATCATTCCATAGCTTCGGTAACGCGTTGGCCTCTGTGGGCTTGTTGGGTTCATTGAAACAATTGACGTTTGTTCGAATGCTGCTCAAGACACTGTTGCATTGTCCCTGTAGATCATTCTGGTACGCAGCGACACAGGTTCGGATGACACCTAATGGGTTGGCGGCACTCTGCAGTCCGATGAACCCATTACCGCCCTCCATAGAGCCGGCAAAGGGGAACTCGTCACAGTTGGAAACTGGGGGAATGCCTCTACCGCTCTGGCCGAATAGAGTCATCTGCTTTTTTCTGTTGTCAGCTGTGCACACGCCTGCGCACGCTTGTCGCTGTCGTGTTCCCGAGCCGTTAGGGTACCACTGCAGTGTATACTCTTCGTTGGCTATCTGATGATTCAGCATGAAAGCTCTGATACTGGTGCAGATTCCCGGCAGCATGACGGTTGCTCCAGTCGTCCCCGCGAGCTGTACGTCTTGGAAAAGTCCGTTGCAATTGACTGCGAGTTCGCCATACGCAACGTCCATGAACATCCATCCACATCATCTTTACCAGGCCATTCTTGTCCCGCAAGCACTTCTTCATCAACCAAATAAAGAAGCCACTTTGCCTTCCTACTGGCTCTCTCCAACGCCTCCTGCTCAGGAGGAACCTCCAATGGCTCTCCTTCCTGCTCCCCCCCAGAATTCCTCGTATTCGGGACAGCTGTATTGAACAACATCAGCTAGCATCGGGGCACGGAGCAGCAAAGCCCTCAACCCAGCATTGCCCTCCCTAACTCCATCCCGGTCCCCAGCCTCGATCTCGTCGTTCACACTAGCCTCTCCGTCCTTATCGGCGTCATAAAGTGCAGAATCGTCGAAACAATCCGCCGCATCCACGGCATACACACCACCGACCTCACACTGCGATCGCAGCTCTGCATAGCGCGATGCCAAGTCGGGCGCATAGCAAGTGCGCAGCCAGAGGGGATGCTCGGTGCTGCCCGTAGTACCGCGGCGCACGCTCGCATTCCGCTCGCGCGGCTTCTAAAAGGGGCGCAAAGCGCGGTCGACGATGCCTGGCGGTAGCGGTGGCTCTGCGCTCTCTTCAAAGGTGCGGCTGTGATACAGGAATCGCTCTAGGGGTGTCAAGCGAAGGTACCGAAGCGCGAGCTCGCGATACTGATGCGGGTCGCTGGCCTGAGGCTGAGTAAGATTGAAGTTCTCAGCTATGAAATGGTCGAAGGCTAGAAGGCCATAGGATGCGTCGTTGCTGAGGGTTTCGGATGTCATGATGGCTTGTTGGGCGTTGCAGTTGTGGGGGATTGCGTGGAAGACCTCCTGTCAAGATGGTCTGGTTATAGTCGTCGGGTGGAGTCACTAGTTCTAGTCTAGTTAGTCAGTGGAGGAGGTACTGTAGGACCATGGAATAGTTTGTATTGTGGAAGCCACCGTGCCACGACGCCACTGCAAGGATGTCAACCAGGTTTCACTGTTCACTGTTCGGTACTGTATCATTAACTACATACACGTACATTATCCACCCCACATTCACCCCGCTTTGATCTACTGTAGGCTGACTCAGATAGAGTTCATGTACCTGGGCAAGGAATACAGCAGACTCTGGTTGTTCCTACGTAGAAGTAGACAAGTACCTTTGAACGCAGCGTGTCATTCGAAAATAAAACAGTCTGAACTAAAATGGGAGACCTGATAAGCAAAATCGCTATGTGCCTCTCCAGGCACGTAAAGGTCAGCTTTTCGATTTTGACACTTAAGGGAGAGATTCGTACAGTATCTGAAATCTGGTAGATAGCACAGTAAATGCCAAGTCTACAACGCACTGCGGGTACCTACTCCAACTGGCAATGTTCGAACCTACATCACATTGACTTACGCCACGATGGGGCGACTCTTCTATGAGGCTTGGTTATAGTCCCGCAACAATAGTGGCGAAATTAATATATGACAACAAGAAACAACGCCGTCGAGCCGACCTCATCCTTTCGCGCGTGACTGTACACATCAAGCAAACAGTGTTCATTTTCTCAATTCACTACAGAACTAACACTTGTCAAGAATTCCAGCACGGAAAATCAAAGATTAAAGATAGTGTCGCAGTAAAAGAATGTGCTCCCTCGTCTCCTGCATTGCCAGCAGTTTTTCAGCAGATACCCAAAATCCTTCAGGCGCGTGTAGCCACACTAAGACGAGTCTGTGGTAGAAGTTTGGTTCATTGAGGTACCTGATCCCAGGCACTTTGTGCACATCGTGGTGGTTGAGTTCCAACGTGTGAAGCTGCTGGAAGTAGACGAACATCTGCCACTTGACGGCAATGTCGTCTTCCGAGAACACTTGTTACAGCCAGACTTGGTTGAAGGGGTGCAGGGCACTGTGATGGTTTCTGTCTCTGTATCTGTTTCCGTTTCGGTGGTCGTCATGACGGACGTGTTGTTGTTGTTAACCGTCTGGGTCACCCACTGCGTCATCCACTGTGTTGTTACCTGGGTCTGGTACACTGTGGACGTAGGAGGAGCAGAGCAGCATTGCGTCTGGGTACCACAGCCGTCTGCCACCAATGTGACGGGAACACATTTGGGTTGACCGAAATTAGGAGTTACATAAATGTTCCATTCCGTATCTGTGGCCGGACAAGCGTAGAACTGAGAGCTTTGATATTGCAGTGTCTCATCGGAGCCTATGGAGAAGCCCGCTACGGGATCGGCTCCTTTATTGCATTGAATCTGAGTTGTTGGCGGGTCTACAGTGGCATGAGGAAGAGAGCATCTCGGGATTGGGTGGTGGCAGTCTCACCTGTGACTATGCAGCCATAGCCATTTTGATCAGTGATTTTCCCTCCCTGATCAATGCAGAATGTAGAAGTGGGCTGAGAACCATTCAGGTGGATTTGGCCGTCCGGAAGCTGGCCGGCAGGACAACTAAATGGAGCGCTGGCAGTCAAAGTGAACTTGCAGCAGCCAGAAGTGCTGCTTGTGCCTCTTCTGAGTTGAGACCCAGCAGAGGCAGATGCAACTAGACTTGCAACGAGGATCAAGTCGACGAGCTTCATGATCTTCTCAACTCGTCTTGGCAAGAAAGAGCAGCCTAAGAGAAAGGTGGCAGGCGGGTACTTGTTTTGCCCAATTATCTTGGCCTATCGGGATATATACTTGCTCCTCCTCGTAGCAGAGCCTCGCCCACGAGACGTCTTCGGACGTCTATCCAATCCTCCTCACCACTAACAATATACCGAGCAGTTCGTCGACCTCGATTGAACTTTGCCCATGCATCCATCGCTTGACTTCCGACACCATCTTCTGCTGGCATCCCAGCCAGACGGCCGTCTGATGTAAGACCAGCTCATCTCGTGCACCCGCCTTCCACCACAGACAGGGTGTATAGAAGCGGGTTTCCGAACCAAGCCGAAGTTGAAGCATTCACGAGATATAGTCTAAGTGGCATGCATGTGGTCTATTGCTATCGATCGGTGTGCTGATTGGCTTACTACGGCTCGGTCAGACACTTATAGTGCCTGCACACCATCTCGGCTTTCTACATATGCAGGTAAGAAGGGTTCCGTCACCCCACTGGACACACCGCCCCCATTTGGGGTAACTGGATTTTGGGGTAGCTGACTGCGACTTTTTGGAGATCGTATAAGCTTCGTTCGAGGAAGGCCTCATTGTGTGACAGATGAAATACTGCTCCATGAAATTTGGGATACCTTCGGTATCCCGGTTCTTTTGTCCCAGCGCTCTTCCTTCTTTCTCAACATTCGTGTTATTTTCTGGCACAATCTGTTGCGCTTCGGTCATCTCAATCAAAAGCAATTTTACATCATGGCTGCCTCTTCTTCTGCTCCTGACGTTTTTGGGGATATCCTGACGACGCTACATCGTCTTGAGGTGAGCTTCATGAACCAGCATGACCGCCTCAGCACCATAGAGTGCACCCTGTCGGACGCCGGCACCTCTCCAATCTCTCGTATGGGTAGTGTGTCGCCGCCCCATCGATCTTTGGCGGTCGAGAAATCGTCGCGACATGATCGAGGGTATTTACGCACCGCGGAAACGGACGGTCCGCCCTACCAAGGCTACACGGCCTCGGCATATATGGCGTCCATCGTAAATATGCGCCGTCGTTTCGAATTTGACACCCGCTCTGACGTTGCCGAGCCGTATCCTGAGCCGGCCAGCCAGTACCGAGGCGTGCTTGATGCTGATCAAGAGTGTACTGTTGCATCATTTTACGGCGAGTACAATGACTACTATACCATGTCAGCCTACTCTGCGAGGCCCCTCTCCCGCTTCGAACTGGATCCCCCCCCAATTCCGGCACTTACGCAGGAATTCCTCGAGCCGCAAGATAAATACGCGTGCGAATTCCATCACAGAGCCAGTGACATCGCACTGCCAACCATGCGATACGAAGAGACACCTGAGACCCCAACTTCGGCAACCGACACTGGCTCTCGACGGTCGTTCTCGGAGAGTCAGCATTCGACGAGCACAACCGCAACATCCGTCTCCAGCAACCAGAGCCATGGTCAGGCTGAGTCCATCTCCAGCGCCTACAAGGCTCTGAAACGTTCTATAAGACGATCCACCTCTTCTAGATGTGGAGACAAATCGATTATTGTCACAGAGCAGAACACGACACCCCTACAGAAGACCAGTATACTAACCCCGTCTCTGCTAAACAGAGCGCAGGGGCGGGCTAAAGCTTGCGTTTCCGCGTTCCGAGGGTTCTTTTCCTCTGTAGCCCGCAGGATGATTGAATACCAGATGAATAAGCTTGATGTATGAGCTGTTGTGGTCGGGTATCTGATCAAATCATCCTCGAATGAGTCTGGTCAGGCTCAGGCAAGTGCGGTCATCGTATTTTCTGCATCGTTATCGAAGATAAACTACTTGTCCCACTATGCAATTTCGGAGCTATACCTCGCGAATGGTGGCACGGCCATTTTGAAGATACACCAATGTCACGGGACTTCTGATCAGACCCTAGGCATTATGCACCAAGCTTTTTGGTGTGTGGTTTATTTGGATGAACGCCTCTCACGGAGAAGAAATAGAAGAGAATTGGGGCAGGCGAGATAGGAGTTGCTAGGCCGATGGGACTTGGCAAGCTCGATTTGGAGTGCAGAGCAGCGCAACGTTCTTTCGTACCTCCCTCGATATATGATATGCTCTTCACCACTCTCGTTTGTAAATTATACGAACATCAATATAAGTTTATCTTAATGTTCTAGTTCTCACAATTTCGCTAAAGACTTGACAATATATTGAGGTCTCCAGTTGTCACCAGCCTCATCAAGATGCTGCTAGTTTTCACTGAGTAGTTATTCTCGCAGGGCTGGAACCCAAAATGTCATTGAGATATTGATATATGAGTCAACAGTATTTCGGAGCCATTAGAATGGATATAACCCTCACACTCAAGTGCTCACCAAACGAGCAGCTGACTAGCTGAAGTTTCTCACCAGGAGTGAGGGCCTTACGATTGCCACTTCACTGAATCTGGTCCAGTAGCAAGAAGAACATCCACACGTACGTGACAAATACCCAAGCTGTCAAATCCATTGACATCTTTTTCATCTCAAATCTCCAGAGTAAGAAGACAGCGTGGTTTTCGATTCCAATCCAAACAGCCTGCAGCCTTGCCATCATCTTCTGCGTACAAAAGTGCCCTCTTCGACCGCCTTTCCGATGTTCCGCTCTAACATTACAGCGACGGACGAGATTGGTTGCCTGGTAATAGCGAGGTCACGATGGGATATAAAATCCAAACTACGTGATATATGATTATCAAGAATTAACTGGATCCAGTGTGATATACTCGATCTCGATAAATGTAGATAGAAGACCGGAAGATGTTGAATGAGTGTGCATCGTCGTGGTCGAGCTAAGGACTACGTGGCTCGAATAGTGGAGCGCCTGGAAGCTATATGCAATGTTCATCATACTCATAGGAGAAACACCTCTTTCTCATGACAGGAACTGGGCTACTGGTTACTTCAGCAATGTCGATTTGATTGACTCACTGTGACTTCATTCCACAGTGATGTTATTTGACTCGCCATAACCGTTGTAGCCCACTCCCCGCAAGTTCCATACTGGCGATGCAGTTTGTTGATTTCCACCCTTGTCGATGGCCCGGGAGAAAAGTTTCTTGCCCGTCCCTTTCTCGACTTCAATCCGGGCTTTCCATATTACCCATGACCATTTGCTTTGCTCACCCTGCAGTCCTGCATCAGTCCAGGGCCCTTCAACATCAGTAGAGACCTCGACCTTAACGACGGGCCCGTCTGCACCGCCAGGCACAGCATAACCAGAAACCTCAATGGTGCCGTCTCTGTCTACGATAACGGTCTCGTCGGGCTGAGGCGATATAATCACGGAGTTGATCGGCATATCTTGAAGCGGAGGCACTGTATCCCAGTACTTTTCGGCCTCTTTGGCATTCTTTGCTTCCTCGGGCAGAATCTTGTAGTCATGCTTGTGGTAATGATTCGTTGACTCCTGCTCTTGAACGGTGATCCGGTCGAGCCACTTCACGGACCGAGCCCCTGCGACACCTGGCACGATTACCCGGATAGGCGCACCATGCTTCGGCGAAAGAGGTTTGGAGTTCCGCTATAGAACTGGTCAATACAATCTGACAGTGCCAATTAGTTCTGCGCTCGTGGGGCTTTACCTCAAGTGCAAGCAGCACGTCCGCCTCCTCGTGGAGTGCCCTTCCAAGTTCAATGCTACCACCATACCAGGAGTCATCCTGGGTCTCTTGTTGATGACATGCAAACGCAACATGGCCGGAGTCGAGCGTGGGGCCGGCAGCCATGAGGACGTCTCTTAGGCGTGGCCCTCGCCAGCTACAGTTCATGATAGCCCCATCGCCCCAGTCAATACCATCGACCTCCTCGAGACGGGTGCGCATGGTGTGACGGCGATTGCCAGCGCATTGAAGAGCACAGACAACTTCGTGCTGCGGGAAGGAAGTGGCAAGGTCATCGATTGTCAGAGATAATGTCTTCCCAACGGCGCCATCCACTTTAATGGTATGGGTGGAGCGATCAATCTGTGGGATAGGACCATGGTTACGATCGTAAGCTCCGTCTTCTGTCAAGAAGCTACATTCAAAGTCAGCAGTTGCCCAGAGCCAGTGCTGTTGTCATGAAGTGGTTCAACCTTGACAAAAGCTGCTTAACAGGAGGCTCTCTGTTCAGTGGCTCGCCAGTGAGCTTTAGGGGTTGAAATTGCGGGGTCCCGCTGTCGGTGGAACCACCATTTGCACCCATGTTCGTGGATTATAGGCACTAAGAGGGCTCCTCATATCATGGCTGATGATGCCTAAACGTGAAGGGTTCAATTGGTTTGAAATCGAGGTGTTTTGTCCGTTGCTAGATTCCTTCCAAATTCGACTGCGAGTCAATGACGACAACATGAAGTCAAAGGTGGGCGGGGTTCACCCCAGATTACATGCACACAACTACGCCAAAGCATAAACCTTTAAGAAGACATTCAAATAATCGTGCGTGCGATGAGTGTGGATCAAACAACAGACAATGACTCCATATGGTTCTTTTGCAGTTTCTTAGCTTGACTGAATGACTCAGTAAGAAGTGGCTTGTCCAATACTATGACCTGCATTACAACAGCAATTGCCCGAGTTTGAGTATCTCGATAGTTTCTGATGGCCTTGCCCACCAGCTCGATGCTCGCGTGATGTGGACCTGGGGGCCATGTTGAACCTCACAACAGAGAAGCACCGAGAACCTCCATGGCGCATACATCAGCTCGATTTGATGCTTGAATCGTACCCAAGCAAGAGGCAACTAGTTAGACGTCTGTAAAATATCCCTTGGTATCTAGCGGCAGGACGATGTTATGCCACAGGTGGATCGAATAGGCCAAGGACAACGAAATTGATCGGCTTTGGTATGTGCGTAGCTGAATATATGAAATTTTTAGTTGTTCACTACCAATTAGAAATGACCTAATGAGCCGAGTAACGATATGGTCACAGCCGAAGGTGACGCTATAGCGTTTCAAAGCTATGGTGTCATGGCTTAAGTCGGCTCTTAGGCTTCATAATCTCCACTCGAAAGGCTTTGATGGAGGGTATGATCAGGGAGTATGACACTGGGGATAATGTCATATTGTTGGAGAAGCAATTCGTCGAAATAGTTCGTTGGTATAGGACGATATGAAGCCATGTAACGTGAACGGTCGTCGTAACCAGCACTAACAGAACCAGCCACGACCATCGCCACCTCCATGTCGACTTCCACCACTGAGGCCGTGACCACGACTGGTGTCGCCATTCATTCGCCTGTTCTCCAATGCCTCGATGATGATGGTTACTTGCATAGGTACTGTAATATCGACCACTGTTGCGACTGTGCGATAACGGCTATCTTCACTGTAGGCAACTTTGTCCTAATGATAGCATCGATCTGGGGGCGGCAATATCAATTAACTGTAATGTAAGATGAGGTGATTCAATCAAGTATCAACTCCAAAATATATGAAGAAAGCCGCTAGCTGTAATAAATACCTACGTGTAGTTTAACATAATGCCGGGACGTAGGAATGTCTCAGCTTACATGGGTTAGTGCAAAGTCCGCACTCTCCACCCCGCAATGTCAGTAGGGCTGAGCCAGAGCGGAGTTGCGGACTTTCACACGCTACAGCTGGCGAGAACTTGACGCTGACACGAGAGGTACAGACCTGCGATCGCGACAGCAAGATTACCCCCTTGCTCTGCACTACTAGCTATCATCTGATAGAGTACGCGTACGCATCCCATCGCGTCTGATATCATGGCCGCACCCCCGATTACGTCGAGGCAGAAGAGCTGCAACGCCTGCGTTCGCAGTAAGCGTCGGTGCGACAAGCGGTCACCAATATGCAATCAATGCACCAAGAAGAAGTGCCCCTGCATCTATGGAGGCCGCGCCAGCAGACAAGCTACCTCCGCAGATGGCTACCCTATGGAGATGGATGCCCATGCCGATAATGAGCCTATACACTTACCTAGCCTGGATCAAGATGGCCTTGGGCTGGACTCCGCTGAATTCCCATTCCCATTGGACCCTGAGCAGACGCTGGAGAACTCTCGATTTCACATTGACCCAATGCTGGATTCGCTGTTGCACGTCATGCCCGAAAACGACCTTCTTGACAGCTTTTGGCAAAACAGTCCGTTCATGCAACAAGAGCCAACGCAGTCCGGCGGGATTGAGAAAGGCTTGACTAGGACAGACTATTCAAAGATGAATCACATATGTGTATGCTACCCTATCAGTGGTCCCTGTACATCAACTGACGAGTCCAGGACGACTATCGCAAGTTCTCGTCTTCCCATCTTGTGACTAACAAATCTAACAAATACCCAGAGCCATGGCAGCTCTATGATCCTAATACTCAAGTCGCATTTGGATTGAAAGCAATGACAAGTCTAGTACGGAGTTTTGTCGTGTCATTTGGCTTACACATGCTAATAAGCCACACAAATTAGGTTCCCCAGTTCGCCCGCGAGAGCTGTACTCCCTTCTTACATCGGCATCTTTACAAAGATAACATGCCTCACTGGATCCTTCAAGCATTCTCCATGAGTGTTCTTTATACCCACAAGAACGATTCTAACCGTTGCATGGTTTTGCGAGCACTCCACGACAATGTTAAATCACTTCACGAATCCGCCTCCGGCTCGGCTCTCAAGCCACAGGAGAAGCTAGCTAGAGTCCATGCCCTCATGCTCTACCAACTCATGAGGATGTTTGATGGTGATATCACCCTCGGCTCACAAGCTGATAATGATACGGGTATACTCGACTCCTGGCTCGCCGAACTATCTAGAATTCGGGACAATCTTGACAGTGAAAGCGAGATCGATGAAGCCGAACTCCGCAATCAGCCACCAGAATCATGGGAGGTAAGCAAAGTCCCTCCGTAGCTGTAATAACATGCTAAGCTTTCTTCTAGCGCTGGATCTTTGCGGAAAGCGTCCGGAAGACCTATATCTTTGGACAAGCAGTAATATTCTTCTGGAATTTGCTAAAAGGGCGAGCCAATTCTGGTGAGAGGTCTTCTTTGTGTCCCAAAACCATGCTGACACCCCAAAGAGCAGCTCGGCGTTTGGGCCACGATCCACAGGTGGACGTTATCGAGCCACTTGTGGAATGCGACAGACTCTTATGGCTTCTTTGAGGCATGGAAATCAAAGCCATTCTTCATCATATCGGGTTTCGCCTTGGAGCACTTCTTCAATAGTGTTAAAGATGCCGACGTGGATGATTTCGCACGAATATTTCTAACCATGTAAGTTTTCTCACCAAATTCCGCAGTAAGCTCTAATCTAACGCTAAGATTAGGTACTTCGGGGTTAGCGAAATGAAGACGTTTGCCGCCAAGAGCGTTGGTTCTTCATCCGCGGATCCTCTCGACATGGTGCGGAGTTGAGTCGAGATTGTGGAGAACATCGTCCTCCGCGCCCAGTATTGCCGCCGCGAAGTTGGCCGCAATTCCAGTATAGAGGTATGCTAACCATATAAGATGAAATTTCCTGCTTTGTATAAACATACAAGTCCTCCCAAGCAAATCATTCGAAAGTCTTTATCGACAGTGCTTCCACCATACTGACCCCAATCTCCAGGGCCTGGCCATTTACTTGCTCAACGACTGGCACTGACTATTAATCACTGCTTCAAAATGTCTCAAATCCCGACCCGATCACTTGGCAAGGATGGACCATTAGTTCCCCGGATTGGCTTTGGTACTATGGGGCTTTCATACTCCTATACAGACCGCATGCCCGACGAGCAGCGGTTCGCTGTTCTTGACCACGCTCACAAGATCGGCGAGACATTCTGGGACAGCAGTGATGTATACGTATGTAGAACTTTGACTTATGACCGATAGGTTGCCAAAGTTACTGACGAGATGTCTGTTATAGGCCGATTCCGAAGACCTCTTAGGCAAGTGGTTTGCACGCACTGGGAAACGCTCCGACATCTTCCTTGCCACCAAGTTCGGTGGAATATATCTTGGTCCAGGCAAATGGTCGTTTCGTGGAGACGCTGCATATGTTCGCGAGGCTTGCGACAAGAGCCTGAAGCGTCTTGGCGTCGACCACATTGACCTGTACTATCCCCACCGTCTGGACGGCTCAACTCCTGTGGAGCACATAGTCGCCGAGATGGTGAAGTTGAAGGAGTAGGGCTCCTTATGGCCCTTGGTAACTGTGTAGTTCTTCTACTAAGCGTGAATCTAGACAGGGCAAAATCCGCCACATTGGCTTGAGTGAGGTGTCATCGGAGACCCTGCGACGGGCACACGCAGTCCATCCTATTGCCGTCGTTCAGATGGAGTATAGCCCTTTCACGACAGATATCGAAGACCCGAAGATTGGTCTTCTAGACACCTGTCGGGAGCTTGGTGTTGCTGTCGTCGCATACTCTCCCTTATCCCGCGGCCTTTTGACTGGTCAAGTCAGGAGCCACGCAGACTTCGACGAGGGCGATATCCGTCGCTTCTTTCCTCGCTTCTCCGAGGAGAACTTTCCCAAGAACTTGAAGATCATCGACGCTCTTGAGGAAATTGCCGCGAAGAAGTCTTGCACGGCTGGCCAGCTGAGTCTGGCTTGGCTGCTTAGCCAGGGAGACGACATCTTTCCTATTCCTGGGTATGTAACTAGCGCCATCTTTGGGTATGCGACCAGCACTGACATTCTCTCAGGACAACTAAGATCAAGTACCTCGAAGAGAACTTCGCGGCTGCTCATGCCGAGTTGACTTCCGACGAGGTCGCGCACATTCGTTCTTTGGTAGACAATGCCGCATCTGGAGCCAAATGGCCCGACAAGTATAATCTTGCGCTGTTTGCGGATACTCCGCTTCCCTGATGTCACCGTGGACTGATGGGATGATGGTCAAGTCATTATGTCTAGGTATTGAGGGGTTGAGAACAATGAGCCATAAGATCATCTATAGTATTGCAACGTCTATGGAACCCTGCCATCCATGATCCCCAAGGCGTAACAATGCCCATCTCGTGATCGAGATAGTTACCAATTGAAAGAGTCTTATATTTAAAGTACCGTGCTTTCATAAGCAGTTAAATTTCCGACGTACATCTACATTTCTTGTGATGGTGGTCGAGGATAGAGAGCTTCTCTCGTGGAAGGTAGGCTACGCTCCGCTGAGTTTTGGGAATAGAGACGTAGACATGCTACGTTCGAGGCCTCTTCTCAATGCACAATCGTGCAAATATATTGACATCCTCGCGGACAGCTCTCCCTGTCATCCGTGTTTAACAATGGCTTGTACTCATCGACGTCCTACTAGTCATTAGTTGTCAAAGCTCCTTCACTGCCAAAATGGAGGCCTACATTGACACGTCTCTTGATTGCGGCAGGGCAAAACCAGTAGGCGATTTGGAGCTTGACAAACTTCTTAAAACGATGCGATGCGGGAAGCCTTCTTCCAGGAGTAGTTCGATCTGCTGGCCGTGTCTTGTCGCTTCATACGGTAGATGAGGGTATGTGTTGGAGGAAGACTGTGCTGAGAATGGTGACCGCATGGTCGATCGTATACGTCGCCGACACGAGTACCACTTCCAAATTACCACGATTGTGGAAGGTAGGGCGAGGAAAAGCCCGACAATGGCAACAATGGCCTCTGTTGAGACCTGCATTTTGAACGAGTTGAACTCAACATTCATTCTGAACTACTGGAATCAGCGGGATGGAGCTGCTTTATTTCCTCAGCGACAAAATGTAGTGGTATTTTGGGTACTGGGATAGATGCAAGCCTGGTTGGAGCGCGCCAGTCGGGTTGTTTTTGTGGTGCTTGGAGGGTGTGCTCTACCGGATTCCTTGGCTCGACAGGGGGGTAGGGGGTGTTTTGGAGCAAAACCGCGCGGGGTGGGTTTTTGGGATACCCGAAGCCCCGCGCCGGGGGCCCCAGCCGAGGGGGGGTGGGGTGAGTGGTG